>CATQJA010002283.1:0-25005 GCA_958295435.1 Mesorhabditis spiculigera
GACTGAATCGTAGCCGTATTTTTTTCAGGATTTCTTTTTTGGCACGCGCCGGCTAAGATTTCCTAAAAATCTTTTGCTCGTCCCCAGACGCATTTTTCCAGATCTTTGACCACACTGGCCCGGTGCGCCCGTTATTCTGGGCCATTCGCTCAGGCGGGACCCTATCCCGGGAGGTGATTATGCGGCTGAATAGGCGTGGCCAACAGGTGATCGCTGGATTTCAGAGAAAAACGAAATGTTTTAGATAAAGGATGTGGTGATGCTGGACACTTGGAAGGTTGCCAAGCGAGCGTTGAAGACGAGCGATGTTACGGACTTTATTCAGGTATTCAGCAGCAACGATTTGTTTTAACATTCTAATTATTTCCTGAAATTCCCAATTTCAGGAAACATTCAAAGGTGTCCCAAATATTGACGCCGTCGTCCAGCGAGCCCAGCGGCTCTCAGGTACTTTACTAAAAAAACAAAAATAAGCATTCCCCCACGCTCCACGCCCACAATTGTCGTAAATATTTTCGCGGAGATTGGTTTTTTCAAAGCGACCATGATATGTCTTTTTTGGAGACCCGGAAAGCCGAAATAAGAAAATCGTTATGTTTCAGACCTAATTCGCGAACATGACTATACGAAAAATGGACTCCGAATTCACTTGTTCAAAGCCCAAATCCTGGGAATGTCTGCGCTGAAAAATTCGGTCAGGTTGGTGGTTTTTAACTGTTGGAAAGTGGATTTTGAGGTCTGACTTGTCAGAGGAAATGGTCCGAGCGATGCGGTCGAATGGGTTGCAGCAACTGTCAAGTCACAAAGTTCAGGTTGGATCATTCAAATACTAGCGAGAGAAAGAGAGAGAGAGTGTGTGAGAGAGAGAGAGAGTGAGAGAGAGAGAGAGAGATGAGAGAGAAGATAGAGGAAGAAGAGCGAGAGGCGAGAGAGCATTTGAATAGTTACATTTTCTTTCAAAAGATATACTTTGACTGTTCGAGCAGACCGTGATTAAATTTTACCAATAGCGGTTACGAAACAACCTTAGCAAAGCGTTATATTCACGAAAATGCATAAAAATTTCCATTTTTCGATAATGAAACATTTTCCGTTCCATGAAAAACCAAATATGGAAGGCCTAAAAGCGAGATCTTGCATTTTTCAGGTCCACATCGTACCCGGAAATCACGAATCGATGATGGCCGAAGAGAACCTGTTGACCGTTCGCGACGCTATTTTGCGTATTGCTGAATCTACATAAAGATCCTATATCAAAGATTTATTGCACAAAAATCATCACGGTTACCCGGATATTATAGGACACGATTTGCACGACCAAGCATTTTGAAGGGAAGCAAAACAATAGAGATCACAATGGGCAATTTTTCAAGATCTAGAATCTAAAAAGATACTTTGAAATCGGTAAAATCTTAGAAATAGAAGAGTTCCCGCTAGTAGTTAGCTACCAGATTCATCTGTTTTTAGGTTGAGATCCAGAAAGACAAAAAAATACACAGAGAAAAACCACGCAAAGATGCCAATACTACAATTGGGGGATGGGTGCTGTGAGTTTCGGTAGCTTCAAAAGTCACGGAGATACTCTTGCAAGCATCTTCCGAATACCGCCTGCCGATCATTTTCTGGAGCTTTTCGTGGAAGGGGCGGATGGTGAATGAGAGGTGGAGGGGTGAGAAGCAGAAGTAGACGGCCAGGGCGACGGGTAGAAATCTGGACCAAAGTGGTTCGAGTTGAGGGAAGAGCGTGAGAGCCAGGTACTGCCGGAGAGGCAGAGGCCGAGCAGGAGGTTATTCCAGACGATTGACTGAAAAAAGTTAGGTTGTAAAAGTTTTTCGGGAGGTTGGGGGCGATGATAGCGCGAGAAAGAGATAAGAGCGAGCGCCAGAGAGAGAGGGAGGGAGGGAGGGAGGGAGGGAGAGAGAGTGAGGGAAGAGCGAGACAACGGGGATGAGGGGCAATGAAAGACAAAAGGGAGAGAGGAAGAAGACAGGTCGAACGTGAGAGAGAGAGAGAGAGAGAGAGAGAGAGAGAGAGAGTAGCAGAGAGAGAGGAAGAGAAAGGGAGAAGAACGAGAGCGTGAGAAAGAAAGAAAGATAAAGAGAGAGAGGAGCGAGGAAAGAGAAAGCAGTTCTGCTCATTTTTCGGCCTATTGCTCACCTCAGCCATCTTTTTTGCAAATCAGCACCCGATGGACGTAACCAACGAGATGTCCCTCGAGAAAACCAACGCATTAGCGGCAAAATTCAAAACACCCCGAGAACGCCCCCAACAGAGCGGTAGATACAGTGATGCTTCAGAAGTTAGGGAAGGTCCTGAAAAAATCTTAGTATTTACGGTTTGTGTCTACATCCGAGGCCTTCTCTGCCTTCCAAATCCCTTGAATATCAAATAACAAGGATTTATTAAGTTTTCCACTTTCTCAAAAACTTCCTAGCGTTCCAATTTCCGAGCCCAGACTGCCATTCGGTCACTAAACATCACTAGTATCACTGGACTATTCCCGGAGCGTTACGACGTTAATTCCCTGGGAACCGTAAAGCTACAACTTTCCCGTACCACCCTATTTTTCTGCTCGGCATGGGCAAGGGCTTTTCCCGGGTTTTTGACCACCCGGCTACAATTCCAATGCCTAGAAATGCTACCCACCAGGAAATTGGTGGGTACGGAAGCGACGCAAGATGACGGTCTCGGTGCCGGATTGGTACGACAGTTCTTCCGTGTCCATAGAGCACAAGGAGATCTGAAAATCAAGGAGATTAGAAGGTTCAAAAATCCCATCACATTTTTTTGTTTTGCATTGGATTAGGTGGTTGCGGAAAGCGCCTGTTACCGGAAATTGGAACTTATGGAAGACGACTTTGACATTGACGTAATCCGTAAATTTTGTGGTTTAAAGGGACTCGAAAATCATGATTAGGGTTTTTGGTGTGGAATCTCCATCGATTTTCCGCGCCCGCGACACGCAACGCCGCTTTTCATCTCGTACTGGAATCCAACAACTTCAGCAAGGTCAAATCTCGCGGGTTGCGTCCCACGGGGAAGTTATGCAACCGAAATTTTTGGGGCCGATAGCTAGTGAGAAGAGAAGACGAGGAAACAGAAAATGTACCATCGTTTTTGGCCTTTTTTAAAATGAAACCTCTTAAAACTAACCAGCAACCCCAGCGGTACCGTGAAGTACAGGCCGAGCACCGTAACGCCGGCTATCCGATTGGTGAAGTGAAGACCTTTTAGGGCAAGGAAACGAATCAGGATGATGTAGAGGAGGATTAGGGAAGAGTAGTGGAGTAGATGAACTGGCATGGCGAAGCTGCCACCGCGCAGAATCGGGAGTTGGGATGAGAAGGCGTGCTCGGTGCGGAGGGTCCATAACCTGGAAATAGTTTAATTAGCGAAATTTTTGCATATTTTTTGATTTGTTAGTTTTGTTCAAGTGCTTCCGCGTTTTTGAGGGACTTAAATTATATTATAAGGCTTAGAACTGAATTTTTATCAAAGCTACTAAAAAATTGCCTTTCATTAGCTCTTTTCTTTTAGTTAGTTTGGCTATTTTTCAAATTTTCCGCATTCTACAAGCCAGACAAGAAGCCGCCATTTTAAGCCAAATCCCAAGGTGGGGTGGGGGCAGCTGATTTCATTTAGCCTTACATATGGAATTGTCTTTTTGGGGTGAATGGAGAGCGAAAAAGAGAGAGAAAGAGTGGAGAGAGAGCGAGAGTGAGAAAGGGCGAAAAGCAAAAACTTTCACCTGGGCTGTGAAATGGCGACGATGACGGCGAGGAGTAGGTTGAGGAGGGTGTACAGCGTTAGTACCGTTGAATAGACCTAAAAATTACAATTTTTGACTTGATTTTAATCTTGTTTAACGTCTAAGGAGACATTGAGGGCAAAATCTATACCGTATTTTAGATCTAAATCAATTTTTCTAATCCTACGCGCTTTTATTCGCTTCCAAATGCTTTTCTAGGACAAGCTCGATCTTACTGTAAAGTGTTTTTACTCAACTTGGAATTTCGATTCGGGACCAAGTGGATCTTGTACAGAATTTTTCGCTGATTCCGAATATGTTTTCCAAATTTGCTACGGACCGTTATTCTGAAAGTTATACGGCAATTATGACCCTGGTTTTCACCAAAATGAAGGTATCGTTATAGTTTTCGATTTTCTTCATTAATTTCAACGTCAAGATTGACTAGGCGTTGGCTCGACAAGCATCCTACAGCTCAAAACAAGCATTTTAGATAAAAAATGAGATTTTTGTGCAAAAAGCAAAAGCAGTGATGCAGGGCGCGGGTTCGAAACGCCGCCCTGCGCTTGGCAAGCGAGTACTTTGCCAATGCACCATGGTGCCAACTGGGTAGGGTGCTGTCAGAGGGTACTTCAGGGCCCCTAGGAACCATAGCCCCAAACAAGGAATAGTGGGCCAGCGTCTGAATTTTTTGCATTTTTCGGCCTAATTGTTACCAAAAATGATTTTTTAAATAAAAGTCCGTAGCAAATTTCGAAAAGATATTCGGAATCAGCGAAAAATTCTGCACAAGATGCGCTTGGTCCCGAATCGAAACTCCAAGTTGAGTAAAACACTTTACAGTTAGACTAGCCTTCAAAGTTGATCTAAAAGCTAAAAATTCATCTTTTTTTAATCTGTTCTTGATAGAAGACCTTGATAAATTTCGGTGATGATGTCGTGATCAGCATCAAAAACAGACTGGACGTGAGCAGGGTGGGAAGGAGCAGGACGTACGGAACGTATTCAAGCCATTGAAACACGTCGGCCATCAATCTAAACATTAAAAATAATATAAATTGTAAAACTTTTATCAATGAAGCGTTAAAAAGAGGACGTGTTAAGCCATTAAATAACATTTTACAGCCAAATGGCATGGTATCAAAAATGCCAGGGCTCTCGAAGAAAGTTTAGAAAAGGGGGAAAATGATACGCTTGGGCGCCCCTGAATTAAAGGGTTGTCACGCGGAAGAGGGTGGATTCGAATCAGCGGCGTTCATTAATATTTGTGAGCAATAAATCGAACCGAAAGCCCCCGGGGAAGTTGTGTCACAGCGAAAAACAACTAAAAAATGCATTATAGTCTCACAGACTGGTCAACGAGCTCTAGAAAATTTTGAATCGTGTTTGGCACGTTGTCTGAGTGGAAAAACGTACAGAAATTGTGCATTAATGAAAGGTGGAGGGCGAAGCGAAATTTTAAGAAAAATTTACACAGAAAAGTATCTGTTTTTCAGATTCCTTTATCGCTTCCCTTTCTTTTCAAGCAATTCGGATGGCGAAAATCGACCCCTGCCACCCGTTAGGTCCGGGCAGCCACGCTGCGCGCCAAATGACGGAGGGAGGCGGAGTAGGCAGCTTGTATGAAATTCAGGTGGATTTGGCGTCGTTTTTCTATTGGCAATTGTTGCGCGTAGCATACGTTGCGCGCGTGTCAAATTTTAACGAAATCCATAGGCGCAAAATCTATTGAAATGCCTAGCACGTGCCTTTAGGGCAGCAAGGAAAAGGCCAAAAAATTTCTGGCATCAAAAAACAGCCAAAAAAATGCCTTGCCGGCTCCTTTAACAGTTAGGTAAGCGCAAGACGCAAGGCAACAGCGAGTTTGATCTCGGTTTTAAAAATTCCGATAACCGGAAATTAGAGTGCGGGGATAGGATACCACCATTGATAAAAATCCAGAAAAGATAGAAAGGGACCTGAAAGTTGGGCACATTTTTTGTGTCCAATCCCACCCCGAAATCGCGCGCCCTCTAAAATCCCGGATTCCGGAATCCGGTCGCCCACCGGAAATCAGAACACGAGCAATTTTGCCGGCGGGAGAGGTGAGGGGTATGGGTGTTAGATGGGCGTGTCGATTTTCCCAGGGTCCGCCGGTTGTGTTCGGCCCAGCCGAAATGTGTGGCCATGAAAACCGAAAAATTGGGGGATAATTACCGGGCCTCCCCCCACCCACAACCGCCATCATCCAGGCACCCGAGCGAGAGGTAGACATGGGATTGTTGAAAATACGCTTCGACTCAGCGGGGGCTATTGTCGCCTTTTCAAGTGGGGCGAAACAAGGGTTGCACGTTGTTCCGGGCTGACCACAAGTCACAACGAAAAAGTATGACTTGAGGATGATTTTGTAGCTTTTTGTATAAATTTAAAATTTATGTGATTTTTGCTCGGCACTTTATTACGAAATACAGGTATTTACGCCGCTACTGCACCAGTATATATAAAAATTGACGCGAATTTTTCTAGAATTTTTGACATAAATATAAGAAAGGGAAGCCAAGGCCAGCTTTTGGGTGTTACGGTACGCTACGATACGCTATGATACGCAAAACACGCCTACTCCAAGTCCATCAAGCTCGAATTTTTATAACCCTTAACAAGTGCAATTTTACGCATCTTTGAAGCTTACAGTATGCCTTCCAGCCGAAATCAGCTCGAGTTGATATGAAGAAGAGACAACGCCAGCCCCGATTTGCTACAGTACGCAAAGCACCTACGCACGTAGTCACGTTGATTCAGGTATCCCTCAAACTTCTACTACCTTTTTTTGCGAAAATAAAGCTACAAAGCTGATGTCCAAGCTTAAGTTCAAAATCGAACTACTGTTACCAGAAGTTAAAACCAAAATACGACCCACAATATTTTTAATATACTGGAAAATTGTCTAAGAAAATTAGGGGCAAATTGAGAGGCCGGTTTCGAACGCAAAGCACCACGGAAAGTAGCTAGAGAGGAGCCTCCATTAATCAAAATTCACGGAAAAATTGGACACTTTACGAAACTCGGATTTTCTATGCTTTGTAACAAACGAGTTAAAAACCCAGCCTTCAGGTTGCCAAGGTACGGAAAGTACCTATGGATCTGGCTACAGTAACCAAACCTCCAGGAAACTCAACAAAGAACGAAAAACCTATGGATCCTCCCCCCGGCTCGGCTTCATTGACGCACCGGAAGCGCCGGAAATGCGGACTAATTTTCAGGCCCCCGAAAATCATTAGGAAAAAGGGGAGGGTGGAGGAATTCCGTGACCACACGCCCGCAAGGTGTTTTTATACAAAACTCACCTGCCAGCAGCAGATTTTTGAGGAAGAAATCAAATGGCATATGGGGACCTTGTGACTGTTTGTCATCTGCTGATGATGGCCGGCTGAATCGAAAGGGCGTAAGGGCGGCTTTTTGAAAAATTTTGTGATCAGAAGGTGATTAGGTTGCAGATCCTGCTAGAATATGCGCCATAGGCTCCACAAAAATGTCTTGGAATCGCGGAGAAAATCATGATTACGGTATCGAAAACTAACCATTTCATGAAATGGCACACCAAAGTGATGTTTGCTGTGACCAGGACCAGAACGAAGCATTTAATTGAGTATCAAAGGGGTCATAAAGCGCAAAATTTACCCATTCTATTGCCGAGGTCTTGGCAGCTGCGCATTACACCAAAAACAAGGGTTTCCGAGGGCTTTAAAAAGGTTTCTTGCGTTTTTGGCACGCCGCGTAGTCGTCAAAAGCTGGCCGATTCCAGGTGGGTCAATTTTGGGCTTTACGTTATAATTTAAGTACGTTTTTTAATGTGTATTATTCGATAATTCACAATGTTTTCAGGCGAATACCTACTTAGATTTCGAGTATTTTTTAAATTTAGAGAAAACAAACGATGTACAGAAATTTTTTTGAAGGCTTTTTGAGCATCTACAGCCGTTTCTACGGTACCCACCGAGTCACCGATCCCTAAAGACCTCCAGCGTCTTCAAGCCGTTCGGTTAATTCGATTACAAAATTTCCATTCAACGCTTTCCTATTTTGCAGCACTTAATACTGAGAAACACCGCTAAAAACTCTTGGCTTACTCACCAAGTTTTTGGGTTCCAAATTCCCGCCCACCCCTGAAGGCATCCACTGGGAATTCCCAAATTCGAAATTTTCAGTTTTTGATTCCCTCATTATAGCGCAAAAAATTGGAATTAAGTAAAATAAAAAGTTTATTTATGAAAATGCGAGGATGCCGATGGGGTGAATGGGCGTCGCCTTCCTTCCTTCCTGCTCGGTCAGATTTTGTGTGAGATCTCTAAAAGGAAAAGGGAAAATTGTGTTTTCCCAGAAGAGGATATTTACCCGAGTCGTCGACGGCTTCCGGTTGAATTCTCTTTCTGAGGCTGCGAATTGACTGCCGGATGGAGCTGATGGATAGACGGGGCTCGTCATTTGGCATCCTTAAATTTTGAAAATAATGAGATGCCTTCTCCAAGCCTTTAAAGGGCCCGGAAGTGATCACGGGGACTGAAACTACTGGTCAAAAACTGCCGAGAAGTACCAGAAAAATTATTTCATTGCGAGAAAACGTAAAAAATATTTGAGTAAAACCGATAGGTTCTTGGGGCGAAAACGGAATTTTGAGTGGGCGGCGATTACATGTCGTAATTCTTTGTAAGGCACCCAGTCTCTCGAGCATGGCGAGTTTTTGATCGATTTTCAGAATTAAAAAACCTGGAATGATATAAATTTCGTGAGGTTTACAGAAATAGCTTCAGAATTTTTCAAATCAAGCGTTTTCACGTCCAAACGGGGGCAAGAGATCAGGCGGCGTGGTCGCGTTGCGGGATTCCCTATCACCTGTTCGAAAATCATCTGTTCGAAAAACACCTGTTCGAAAATGATCTGTTCGAAAAGTCATCTGTTCGAAAATGGTCATTTTTGCTACCATTTCTAGGCAATTCCAGATGCAATTTTTTCGAGCAGGTGTCTTTTCGAACAGATGATTTTCGAATACGTGATTTTCGAACAGCTGATTTTCGAGCAGATGATTTTCGAACAGATGATTTTCGAACAGGTGATTTTCGAACAGATGATCGGCCACCTTTTCATCAATGGATTAACATGCTAACGGGAAGCGACCTTTTAAATTTTGTTGGCGGCCAGCTTTTCATAAAAATAGCCAGCAAAAATTCTCACTTCAAATGCGCAACAGATCCAACAATATCCTCCTCATCATCCTTTAGCCCGGGTAGATATTTGTGGTGCTAAACGATGCGATCAAGCCGTGTTTGGTAAAAGTTCGTTTGTATTTGCGGGAAAACTCACATAAAATCGATCCCTGATCAAGGGGGGATGCTTTTGCGAGGTTGAATCGACGATGGCCATTGCCGTCTAAAATTAAGTTAAGTTCACTTCTAGATCGAAAAAATTACACTAATATTTTTGTCAAGAAGGTAGTTTGTTTCAAAATCGTCGTCATCTTCGCCCAGCGGGTTTAGGAGGGATTCAGCTACCTGAAAATAGCCACTTCCTGATCGATGGTTTCCCAAAGTGAACAAGCAAAAATATATCGTTTTTACTGCCATGACATGGTTTAACAGCCAAAATACAGCGCGAAAATCGTCAAAAACCGTTTATAGCCGACCCAAAATTTATACCTTCATCCACCCGATATAAAAAACAAATTGCAAACTCGTGGTGAGCGGGAAATAGATGTTTAGGAACTAAAAAAAAACTTTAATAATCGAAAACTGGATACCTGGTTTGACTGCGTGGAAATAATAAACTGACGCCCGATTAGACAAAGGTAAAAATAGACCCGTACAGCAAAAAAGACGACCTAAAAATTTAAAAGGTATTTAACCGAAAACAACTTGCACCTGTGGATAAGCTAGAGGAACGGGGACCCAGTCGTAGTTGCTCAACGTCTGCATGAAGTCACGGAAGCGTTTGACCTCCTGAAATTTCTCGTCTGAGCGAGAGAGAGAAAGAGAGAGATAGAGAGAAAGCGTGAGAGAGGGAGTGAGACAAACAGAGAGAGAGAGAGAGAGAGAGAGAGAGAGAGAAGAGAGAGAGAGAGAGAGAGAGAGAGAGAGAGAGAGAGAGCGAGTGAAAGAGAGTGAGAGAGAGAGTGACAGACCTGAACACAACTCTGCAAACTCGGATCCCCAGGAATTTTCTCGCGAAGCCGCTGTTCATAAATGATACAAAGCGCCCAATTGAAGGGCAACCAATATTTGTTGTATTTCATCGGGACCTGTTCGATCTCGCGGAGCTCGCTTTTCTCCAAGTAACCTGGAAAAAGTGTTCATAAATTCCTAAAATTAACTTACCAGCCTCTACCAGTGACTCTAGGCTCGGAAACCTTCTGCGCACTCGCAGTGATATGTCACGGAATACCATTAACTAAAACTAAAATGTAGTAAAATGCTCTAATAAACATAGTTTAACAAAGAATAATATAATAGTCACATACTTGCTTAAAAACTCTTGATAAATTACTTACCTGCCCTACGCAAACGTATCTCACAATGGCACGTCGCGCCAGAATCGTCTCCTCATCATCACCATGGATTAGACAGGACATCAAAAGCGCCGTACTAAAATTACCTATTAATGAGCTGAATGCTTAAGTTAAGCCTAAACCAAGTCTAAGCAGATGCCAGATGTATCCCTGAAGATATCTAGGAAACCCACTCCTCAATCCATCCCAAGCTCTCGTAAATCTTCTGCCACCTGTTCACCACCAACGTAACGAAGAAGCCGAGCATAAATATGATCGGCAACCGCTCAACGTTGGTGTTGATGTAGGTGGCGAATTGGTCAAAGTGCCTAAATAAACCAATAGTATCGATTTTCATCTTCTTCTTCGAGATTCAAAAATTAAATAACACCTACTTCTGCTGACCACCACTCAATCCAAGGTGGTACATTAATAAAATAGCATAATACAGCGCGAACCACATTGCCAGTTCTGCCCATACCTAAAGGGGATAAGATGAATGTGTATCGCTTATTAAGCTATTTAATTATTTTTAGTTTTATTATTAAGCTATTTTTATTTATCTTACATTATTTTAATTCATATTATAAAATAAATCCAAGCGCGCATTAATGACATTTAATCATCCCGAGGATTGGGTAGTGCGCATTAACGGTCTCTCGAATTCCCAGATAACGACGTAAGTAGTAAAAAGTGTACTTCTAGCCGCGCAGTAACCGTGGACTCATTAAAAAAGAGCGTAAGGAGTAGTTAAACGTATCCAAAATTGCGTTAATAGGGCTGTTATATGCTGAAAAACAGTTCCAAAAACTAGCAAACCATACCTTAACAAACAAAAAAAAAGTAAAACACAATAGAAATTAACTGCGATTATTAAAAGCAAGCTTAGCTAATAAAAAGGATACTTTTTGGCCCTGGATTTTCACTACTCGATTAGGTATCGGGTTGACAAATTACACCGAACCTAGTTATCGTTTTCCAATCGCCAACTCACCGATTTCCAAATCGATCCCCTCCACCGAAAGAATAGCTTCAGCCATGTCAACAGCCCCACATTCGACACGATCAAATTGTAGGAGACGGTCATTTTTGTCCTTCTCGATCTGCAGTGTTTGCCAATAGCCACAATAAGAAGCCTTTTAAGGGCCTTCCCGGGCACAGGCCTTGTGCCTGAAATTTCAAAGACTACTAGGTAAATAGAGACACCCCGGGTTACGGACCGGGTTATGGAAATAAGGGTGGTCCACAGATCGTTCTCCCCCGCGGAGTGTGACGTACCGTTTTTGGGTCGCACCGGGGTGATGCCGGCATTTTTTGGTTTTTTTTTTTGTAGAAATGGCAAGGATTACTGGCTTACCGGTCGTAAATTATGAGCTTTTTTAGCTGGGGGATTGAACGGGTGATCTGGGAATGTCTGACTGCGTGAGAGATATTGTGGATATCCCCCGCTGATCTTTCAAAGATGAAAAGATGGATGGCGTCGGGTGCGAAAACCTTGATTTTCCCCTGGTATGTTTATTTTTAGGGTTTGGATGTCGGCATTGATAGCTGCAGAAAATCTCTGATTTTTATAGTTATTGTGATGATATCTAATTCCATGTATATTCATACCACTCAGTATAGTTTTTGTTTCAGCGTACGAATAATATGTACGCTACGATTTTAATATTAAAATTCCAAAGTAAAATGTGTCAAATCGTAGCAAAAGTAATATTTAGAGACATTCAGCGTGCCTTTAAAATGACATCTTTATTAAATCATTGTAGCATTTATTAAATACGGTAGCATAAAAATACTTTATTAGGTTGCTTTAATAGCAAATTCACATATTCTAAGCTCTTTTGCTTTTTAGACCTTTTCTACAAGTAAAACCTTTTTAGAAGCTGCGTGGAAGGTAGTAGTCTTTAAATGGTACTTTCAAAAACGTTATTTTTATCAAAAATATCATTAAAGTGTTAAAAATTCTGGAAAAATCCAGGAAACAAAGAAAAAAAGGGGGGGAGAGCAGCCGATTGACTCGAAGCCCCGGGGGCATCCATCGCTTTGCCCCCTCTCCCTAGGCCGATTGTTGTGATTCACCGTGAATACATTAGCGCGCTCGTGAACGGCACGCATTTAATCAATGCCGTCCATCAAACCGTGCGCTACGTGCTGATCTTTGGCCGTTTGATCCTAAAGCGCCCCGCCAAATTCTGAAAGCCGGCGGGCTTGACTATTTACGGGTTAAAACGCACGTTCAGGGAGGGGCCGTGTACTGGTCCCAACGTGTACACCCTATGGACGTAGGGACCGCGCGCACTCCCTGCCCGTGCTGTGACAGGCCATTCCCCTCCTTTGCGGCGTAGGGCGCCCTCGCCCCTCGCCAGGTTGTAGCTGTGGCTGACTGGTATCCATCCGCGCCTCCCGAGTGGGGGGGCCCGGGTTCGACCCCCGGCCGCGGCAAAAGCCTTTGCTTTTTTTCAAAAAAACGTCCCTGAACGTGCCCTTTAAGGCGTGATCCAGTTCCCTAACAATTTCGGAATTCCAAGTCGAACTCTCTGATAACCCACGAATTTTCCAAATTTCAAGAATCTTCATGTAATTTAACTGCTTAAAGCCGTGTTAATTTTTGGAAATTCAGCCCATAGTCTTTACCTGAAACCCTCGATTTTTCGCCTCGCATTTTTTGCGCTCCAAGCACGTTGTTTACCCTATTTTAGTCAAGTTTCTTGTTATTTTCTTTAAGTGTATATCTTGGTCGTAAAGCTTCGAAATGCGGCACAATTTTGTAGTCACAGAATTATCCATAGCTACCGATTAAATAAACTGGCAAGTTACGAACAGGCCCTGTAAGTAATAACCATCAAGGCTTAACTGATTCTTTAGAACGGGAAAACTGGGGGCTGGCAGCTAAAATTTTACGTATTTCCTTATCGAAAAATATCAGTTTCCGATACTTTACGCCCTTTTTCGCCGACCCCTCAGCCGCCTCAAGGCAACGATTGAACGTTTTTTGAACCCCTCCCCTCATATGAATCGCCGAATTCCGGTTGAGCGATGATGCGAGACGAGGGCCCGGGGTTTCTGCCTGCCCGGTTTCAATTCCACGACTTCCGGTGTTGCCATATAGCTTCGACAGGGCTTTTCCCCTGCCGATCAACCGTATAAATTGTCTAATTTTTTCAGGACGTTTCGGAGGACGAACCCCTGGCACCGCAACAGGAAGCCCGCTTTTTGGTCACCAACTTCGTTCAGGACAACATGGAGATACCGGGAGTGCTTTTCCGGATGGTGAGTAGGTGAGTAGGATGCTTCACCGCAAACGCAAAAAGATTTTTTGGAAATGGGTTTCCGCTTCAGATATCGAGCTTGAATGGATGAAGCTCTCAATGGCATTCTAATCGCTTTAGAGATTTATTTGTATTTCTGAAAGTTAGAGCCCAGTTTAATAAAGCTGAAAAATTTTTAGATTGAATTGACAAACTCGGGATTTTTTGGTATGATTTAGCTCTCGATATCTAGTCAGCGAAAGTGTTCGATTTTTGTTGCATTTTTCTGTAGGAATGCAGTGCTAAACGGCATCACATTAAGTTTAGCTTCATACGTAATTCGTGTTAAATTTACTTTGCATCTATTTTTTGGGCTTTTTTTTTGCTCAACTTAAGCCGGGTCAAGGCGTCAGGTTTATGTTTACTTCGCTCCCAACGACCCGAAAAATGCAAAAGAATCCTCGGTTCCAGATGATGAAGAACGGACACGTGTCTTTGGAAGGTTAAGCCCTTGGGGCGACGGTTTCGGGTCAGCCCGATATCGCTCCGGATGCACGTTTCCTGCACCTCGACCCGCACAATCCAGCAAAATAATCCGAGCAGCGCCGCGGGTGGGCGGAACATATTTTTGGTGCTGAACGTCATAATCGTCAAGTTTCAAAGAGGCGGGTTGGGGTTACGGTAAGTGGCCAGACAGGGCGAGTTTTAACGTCCCGGTGTAAGTGTTTTAGCCTTTTAACTTCGTATCAAGTTTTTGGAAAAATGCCAAGAGTGACTTAGGCTTCGGCTTAGGTTTCCATGGGCATAAGCTTGGGCTTAGCTCAGGCTTAGCTTGGGCTTGGGCCTAAACTTAACTTCGGCTTAGTTCAAGCTTGACTTGAGCTTGGTTTAGGCCTAGCTCGGCTTTGGCTTCGCCTAGGCCTGAGCTTTGTTTAGGCACGGCTTGGGTTCAAGCTGAGTTTAGTTAGGTTAGATCTAACCTAGATTAAACTTAGGTTAATTTAGGCTTAGGCATAACTTAGTTACTTTCTTACTTAACTTACTTACCGGTTTTTGTTAGTCTTACCTGAACCTATTTTAGGCTTCAGCTCACGCTACGTTTGGATGAAGCCTGCTTTTCGCGTAAATTCCCTTTATTTTTCCGCCATATATTACTTTTATATTTCAGGGCAGTAGCTTTTGCCCGGAATAACTGATAGAGACAGCTACCGTACCCCATCTGCTATAGTTCCCGTTTCGGCCGCCCTGAAGCGGAAGTACGCCCTTCCGCGAAAAACCCCAAACAGGCATCCCCGCTTCATTTCCGAATCCAAGGGTGCGCCTATAAATGGAGGCGGAATGTGGAAAGATTCGTGGAAATGCGTATGTGGGGTAGCTGAATTGAGGGGTACGGTAGTCCCAGGTGCACGTTTCCGGTGGAATTGTGTAAAAAACGTAGCTTTTCGGGACTTGAAGTTCTGACAATAAGCGTTCCAAAATGCTAGCTACAAAAGGTACGAAAAATTAGCCCTGACGCCTTCACTTCTCAGAACGCAACACTTCAAGTTGCCCCCTCAAATTGAGGCAATTTGTGCTTTCATGCGGCAATTTTGAAGCGAAAATTTTTCCATCTTTCAAAGGCCATACCTTCGTAGTTTGGAAGCTGAATAAAACCACAGAATACTCTGCCCAGCCATGCATTCAGGCCATGAAATGCCTGTCATTATTTCCGTTCAGGATTTCGGAAGAGGGCCTCCCACCTCGACGACTTACGGCGCGGGAAAATGCGTGAAAAACAATGGCCATTTTTCGCGGGGGTCCCCTTTCTCTGTCTCTCTCCCTCTCTCTCTTGCTCTCTCTCTTTCTCGCTCTCGCTCTTTCTCGCTCTGTTCCTCCCTCTCCCTTTCTCTTTTCTGCACGGCAACACGCACCGCGCGGTACACCTTGTACTCGCGTAATCGATTACGACACTTTTTTGGAAGAGAATCGACGCGGGCGCGGCAAAATCCCCCCATCCTCACCCTTCTAAACTTAAAAAAAGGAAAACGAAGAAATCCATAGTTTTTTCTTGCCGGCCCCTTTAAACCCAAATCTCCGCTATTGTACTTTGGACAGCATTCTATATCCCGGGCCAAAACCACGTGTGGGTGTAGCATTCGTCCGCCCAATTACTTCAAGCCTCTACACCCTTGGCTGCGCTTTGTGTCCTGGGCCCGCCCCCCCTCTACCTCCATCTTCTGATGTTGGTTTGGGACCACAAAGACCCCCAACTCCTCGTCCACCACGTTCCCAAGATACTTCAGAATATGAACAGCTAGGTTTGGGTGGTTGTACCTGAAGCTTTTATAGGAGCAGTTGGGGTTAAGACTCGATTTTTTTGGCTGATGCGCGCGACGAATTGGCTGATGTTTAGGCTTAGGCTGAGGCTTGGGCTTAAGCTAGGCTGGGGCTGCAAAGGCTTAGTTTAGGTTTAGGCTTGGGCCTCGCTCAGATTTAGGCGTGGGCTTTGCGTATGCTGATGCTTAGGTTTAGGCTTAGGCTAAGGCTCAGCTGGAGGTTGGTTAAGATTAGGCTTAAGTTAGACCTGGACTTACTTTGGGCTTGACTGGGGGCTTAGCAAAAGTCCCAAAAAAAGCAGCCCCCTCTAGCGGTCCGGGAACCTCAGATCGGCATAATTTTTATACCATTCGAAAGCTCTCGGGAAGGCGAGAAAACAAGCGGGATTCCTTTTATGAGATTTATTTTTATACGCTGGATATTCAACGTTTTTCTAAAATACAGGTAGATTTTCAATAGGAATTTCGCGATTAGCATGCAGATCTCGCGTAAATCTGCCGTTTTCATGGTTTTTGGACGTAAATTTGCTAATAAAAATACATAATAAAGAAAATGAACCCTCCTCGTTTGCTCGCCTTTTCAAGAGCTTTCGATAGATACCTAAACGGTGGAAATCGGACCAGACTGCGCACCGCTATAGGGGGGTGCTTTTTTTTTGGGACACAGTAGACTTAACTTATTCGTACGCCTAATGACATTTTTTATGGTTTTGTTTATTTTAATGCTTTTTTTTCTTAATTCCCAATACATAACATATATTACACCGATATACAATAGAATACACCATCCAAGCCTTCTCGTCCTTTTTATCCAAATGACAAGTCCGGTAATGTTCTTCACACCCGAAAATTTGCCCAAATTCCTCACAATCCGAGACCAATAAACCAGGATTTATGTCTGCCGTCAATTTTCAGGGCTACGGTACCGTCGATTTGACCTAATCCATGTCACGCCGTAAATCCCCCCGGCGTCTCGGTTATTTTTCTCATGGGTCCGCCCATAAATTATAGGCGGACCTTTGGGTGGGGTCCTGACAAAACACAAAGCCAAACCACAAAAGTTCTCGATATTTTTGGGGTGGTTATCGTTGTCTGGTATTGAAAATGGGGTCGATATAGTGGGTAGATAAGTAGGTAGATAATTTATTCAATTAAAGCTAACTAAAAGCTACCCAATTTTCGTAAAGATTGTTGTTCGTACTAGATATATGTCAATTATTCAAATTACAAGCGTTGGTAAAAGGTCACGGAAGTATTTTGCTTGGCTTAGGCCTAGGCTTAGGCTTAGGCTTAGGCTTGGCTCACTAGGGAAGTCCAAGATACCCGCAACACGAATCGGGCTGAAAATTTGAACAGTTATGGAACCGACCATGCTGATCATCGCCTTATTTTCCGAATTTGCTACAGAGCTTAAATAATTAAGATATTAAACTTTTAAAATGCGCCAAAAACCCGCCACCCTGACCCTGGCTCACTAGAGCGGGTGGGGTTCAAGAGGCCTTTGGGAAGCCCCCATTCCAGAGCTTCGGTAGTC
Organism: Mesorhabditis spiculigera; assembly: GCA_958295435.1. Classification (NCBI taxonomy): domain Eukaryota; kingdom Metazoa; phylum Nematoda; class Chromadorea; order Rhabditida; family Rhabditidae; genus Mesorhabditis; species Mesorhabditis spiculigera. The sequence goes on from CATQJA010002283.1 coordinate 17,360, forward strand.
AACTGGTAAGCGCCTCGCTTCCCAGGTGGAGGTTCCGGGTTCGGACCCGGTCCGCGCATTTTTCTTTTGCTTTTTGCTAATTTTGCGCCGCACATGTGGCGCGTGCCCAGATTGTGTTATGCACACGCATTTACGTACATCCTAGAAATGAAATTCAACGAAATCATAAATTTATGAAAAAAGTTCATAGAAAACACTAGTAAAAAAATTGTTAAAAACCGGTATTCCGTAATTCGACGGCAGCAACGGGCTCATCTGCGTGTAGCAAAAAACACAATCTGGACAGGCGCCACATGTGCGGCGCAAAATTAGCAAAAAGCAAAAGAAAAATGCACGGACCGGGTCCGAACCCGGACCCTCCACCTGGGAAGCGAGGCGCTTACCAGTTGACTACCGAAGCTCTGGAATGGGGGCTTCCCAAAGGCCTCTTGAACCCCACCCGCTCTAGTGAGCCAGGGTCAGGGTGGCGGGTTTTTGGCGCATTTTAAAAGTTTAATATCTTAATTATTTAAGCTCTGTAGCAAATTCGGAAAATGAGGCGATGATCAGCATGGTCGGTTCCATAACTGTTCAAATTTTCAGCCCGATTCGTGTTGCGGATATCTTGGACTTCCCTAGTTAGGCTTGGCTTAGACTTGGCTTACGCTTAGCATGAGCTGAGGTTAGGCGAGGTTTAGGCTTAGGTTTAGGCTTAGGCCTAGGCTTAGGCTTAGGTATCGTCTTAAGCTTAGGTGTTAGGCTTAACTTTCCATGAGCTTAAGTTGCTCTTGGTCCTCGGCTTTTATTAGGCTTAGATTTATGCTGAGACTTAGACTTAGGCTTCGGCTACTGCTTAAGCCTCACCTTAGGTAGGTTTAGAAACAGGCTTAGGTTTGGGATTACCCTTCAGCTACGCATATTTTGGACTCCATAAAATGCCCAGCATTTTGGATTCTCGAGAAAACTAACTGATCCAGCCTGCGTCACGATTCAAGGTCACCAGCCGCATTTCGAAAAGAAAACATCTCTAATCCTCCCCACAGCGTCTCTTTGTCCCGCATTTCAAGATTTTGACGTGTTGCTGACAGAAAGTGACAGGATCGAGTGGAGCAGGCGCAACTTCCGCCTCGTTTAATTTTTGGAATTCCGGGTTTTGGACGTTGAGATAATTTGGGGGCTGCGCTAATCTTTAAGAATTGACATTTTGAAGAAAGAGGATTGTGTTTTACTACTGCTCGAAGCGTAAAAACCTCTGCAAAACGCAAAAAAATTCCAATTGCAAATTCCGCGATGCACTGCGACTCCCGTGTAGCCATACGCGCATCAATGAAAGCCATTTTAGGAGACGACCGCATATTTTTGGCACCTCCCTTCCCAAAATGGGTGCGTGTTGTTTATTAGGAGATGCGGAACCGTTTGTTCTTCGCTTTTTTTAGGAAAGTTTAGCTATGGCCAAAATATGAATCCCGATGGGAATTAGCATTTTTTAATCATTAATTATAAAAAACCATTTTTCCAAAATAATTGTAAAATGAAACAAAAAGAAAGTTTTTACACTTTCGGCGCCTAAAAATTTACCCAAATATGACAATATTAGCCGAATAAGATAGTAAATTTATTTTTAAATCATTTTGATCTTTTCCGATTTAGGAATTCGAGTCTTTTTGTAATTTATTTTTGGTTTTCTCTTCCGTTAAATATGCTCTAAATCGTTTTTTTTTTTGGCTGACGTGCTGCAATCCGCCACATCTACCGTAATCCCTATTGTATTCCCCACAGCCGATTGAGCCGGAAATTTCGGATTTCAGAGCATTAAAACAGCAAGAAAACCAGATCCCGACTCAGTTAACCGATGGTCTTTAAGGTGGATTATCAACGAAGGAAATACCATTTGAACCGACAGGATTATGGGCGTAAATGCCATATTTTCACACCTTCCATTTTCGGTCCGTCCCCAACAAAAAAAAAAACATTTGCCCATTTCGCGAGGGTCATTTTGCCGGCTAGAATAAATGGGTTTAGGCCCCCGGGTAGGCTTTGAATTTGAATTTTATGCGAACCCCGCGGCAACGAATTGTATTAGCCTCCTAAACCCAAGTTAATCCTGTCTGACGGGCAGAAACGCGCAAAACAGATGCTTTCAATTTGCTCATTCTCCTCAGATTTCTATACCTCGTTTTTGTCGTAAAACGGAAATCAAACATTATTTTTGTAATTTCAGTGCTTTCGCTTGGATCCACACCACGAAACCGCGGCCACGATGAACTCCTGCCTGCGATCCCTTATCCTTTGTAAGTTAATGGTTAATTAACTTGGAGCTTGACCCCCCGGCTTGGATTTGATTTGGTTTGGCCCGAATTGGCCTTTAACAAAGGCTTAGCTGAGTGCTTTTTTTGAGTCATACGCAAATCATTTCCAAAGATAGTGCATTTGATACAGAATTTCATTATGAGTAACGCTATAAGGTTCATTTTTGCAGAATGGCTGTCCCCGGTTTTATAAAATTAAAAAACTAAATCGATGTTTTCCTACGTCCCTCGGCGCGCACCGATGGCAGGCATAGATCGCCACCAGGACCAGGGGGGCCTAGATGACTTCCCAATCACGATCGACGATAGCGCAGTCGGTAGCGCGGTTGTCTTTGAAACTCTTTTGGACTTCTCTGGGAGGTTCGATTCGATTCGATGCGATCCACGTGTAATTTCTTTTGCTTTTTGAATTTTTATAGCGGGAATGGCTTTTTGGCTTCAATTACCATGGAATCCGGTCTATGAGCAGGCACGACTATAGTGAAATCCCGGTGAACAGTGACAAGGCTCGGGCCTGGAGACTTCACTTTGACCAACTTTGAAGCAATTGCCAACTCAAAAATGCAAAGATCACATCCCGATGTACGGAAACGCAATTGACCATAAAAAAAGCAAAAGAAATTACATTTGGAAGAATCGAACCTCCCGGAGAAGTCCAAAAAAGTTTCAAAGACAACCGCGCTACCGACTGCGCTATCGTCAATCGTGATTGGGAAGCCATCTAGGCCCCCCCTTGTCTTAGCTTCGGCTAAGGGGTTACAGTGCCGTTTACCCCCCCGCGCCCAGCTCCTCAGCCATACGTCCTATTAATGCGCCGAGTATCTCAAAATGTTCGCCCTGGTCGAAAAGCCCGAAAAAAGTTGTTTACTTGCGCCAAAAATTGTTAAAAATTTTTCATAACAATTCTAAGTCTCGGTTTTCTTTAGTCAATTTTTGCTCGCTCAAAGTGAATTTTCGTATCTCGGCTATCTTTTGACGTAGGGAGCTGTCAATAGTACCAAAATGTAGCTGAGCCTAACGTTCGAATCCTACAGCTTACATTACGTTTCAGTCGAAAAAACATCGGAAAATAAAAATAATTTAATTTGAAACACCGGGTACCCTGTACGATTACGACTTAATCTTTTCAACTTTTAAATTCTTGTAAAAAAAATTTCTAACAATAAGTAAACAACTTTTTCGGAGATTTTCAACTACGGCGAACATTTTGAAATACTGGGCGCATGGGCTGGCGGGGGGGTAAACTGCACTTTAGCCCGGCTTCGGGTTACGCTTGATTTTGCCTAGACTTCTGCATCTCCGTCGATCTTTGAATTATCCAAGATATTGCCACAGGACCTCAACTTTTATCTCATGGCTAAAGTTCCTATGCCGATTTACCAAATTACGCCATGAAAATGCCGATTAAATCCTCTTTTCCAGTGGTGGCCTGCCTGCTGGCCCTCGCCCTCGCCTCGCCAATCCACAGCATTTGGGCCAATCTGCCCCAGCACGAGGTGAGATTTCGATCTGACCGGTTTACGCTTAAGCTTGGAGTAGGCTTGCCGAGGTCTGTTCAAAATTTCTAAAATTTGGTAAAAAAGCTTCAAAAAATTTGAATCAAATTTAGGTATTAAATTGGTCCCTAATATCGGGCAAACTCCGATATTTGATCTGGGAACCATAAAGTTCAAATATTTTCCAACATTTTTCGTACGTAATTACCGTTACCCGGAAGCGCGATTCCAGAGATGGCCGCCGCTGATAATGGGTGCTTTGCTCGGGGGCTGTTCCTTTTTTCTCGCATGCTAATTTCTATTTTGCCGCGATTTTCTGGGTGCGTAATTACCGGGGTCTACGGAGCGAGTAAAAATTCGCTCGTTTTTCGTGGAAAATGCAATCATAGATTTCGTCCGATTCGTGAAAAAAATGAATTGTTTGATGTTTCTACTCGACAGAGAGCGCTTTGTAGGTTTGAGAAAACTGCAGTATAGAGTACCGTAGTCTTACGGGTTTGTTTTCACCTTTGGCTCTCTGTCTCTCCCTCTCTATCTTTTTCTCTCTCCCTCTCTCTCTCTCTCTCCCTCTCTCTCTCGTTTCCAATTTCAGTCAAAACGGCAGCTTCTTCCAAAACTTATTTCCTCTTTCGTTATACCTTACCCGGAAAAACGATGCCACAAAGGCACTTTGCCAACAAGAATAAATGCAATTTTACCGGAACTGCCGCTCGCCATGGAGGCGATGGGCCCAGAAAGTAGGTGCTGAAGTGGGAATCCAATCAAAATAGCTAGGCTGGTAGTCCGCTCTAGTCTACGGAAGCAGGTGGTCTAATAGAGGAAGCCCCAAGTGGATGCTTGGACAAAAATCATGGTGAAATTCGTTGTTGGATCGGCTTCAGGGGGCTGGGAAAGGAAAAGCGGTGTTGTAGAGTCGTTTTTAGATTTTGGAATTTAAAATAGCAACTTAACTCACGTGACTTTCAAAAATAGGTAAGAAAATCCGAACTCACTCATTTGAGGTATGAGTGTCTTCGGATTTCCTTGCCTTCCCGCACCTGTAATATGATGCGTAGCCGTGTAATGCCCTCAATCTCAACCGGGAGTAATCATCAAAAACTACGCCAAACACCTATTTCCGTTGGTATTTGATGAAATTACATGACCAAGGAGCAGCTAAGAGGCATTTTCTAAACCCGAACTTCCATCGTTATGCTTTAAAATCCACCGTGCAACTATTTACGTAAGTGTTTACCCGGATGATGTAATGACAAAAAATTCTCTCTCTTTCTCTCTCTCTTTCTCTCTCTCTCCCTCGCTCTCTCTGTTTCAAATCCGATAGACGTAGAAAATTTCAAACCCCCAGTATCTACCGATTTCTAAACCCAGACACCCGACTGAGTGCATCATCATATTCGGACAAAGTCTGACAAATTTCGGGATCAGGTGGAAACATAAATGTCTGAACGCGAAGAAGGGTAGGCGGGCGTGAGATAGGAAGGGTTGAATCCCAGCCGATGGGCCCTAATTGAAGAAGTGATGCGGAAATGGATTCAGAAATGAACGGGAATTCATCAGCCCCGCGGTGCAACAGGAATTGTAGTGTGATCGGGATGAATAATTCTGGTCGGGTGGGGATAACATAAAGCTAGTAAAAAACACATATGGTGTTAGGTATCTTGATCGAGGGAGAGGGAGAGAGAGAGAGAGAGAGAGAGAGAGAGAGAGAGAGAGACAGAGAAAGAGAGAGAGAGAGAGAGAGAGAGAGAGCGAGAGAGAGAGAGAGAGAGAGAGAGAGAGAGAGAGAGAGAGAGAAGGAGGAAGAGAGAGAAATAGGAAGAGGGAAAAAGACAGAAAGAGAAAGGGGGAGAAAGAGAGAGAAAGACAGAGAGAGAGAGAGAAAAAGAGAGAGAAGAGATGTGATTCTACATTCTCAAAATTCTAAAAGTCTAAAAATAACTTATTTTTCCTTCCAAAGTAAACCCATTTCCTACTTACAAATTTCCAGGAGAAGCGCAGCTACTATGGCGCCTTCCAGCACGTGCCCGGATACGCTGAGGACGACCGGGACAAGAAGAACATGATGTGGTTCGACCGCGCCAACCTGGCCAACTATTGAGGAGACGCAAATTCAGAAGCTCTTGATCCCCATCCTCCCGATTCTCTTCTGTATCAGAAGGCTATCCGTTTGTCTTGAATGCTTGACCTTCCCCCAATGACTAGTATGCGACATTGTGCCTCTAAAGATAAAGAAGTGTTGTTTGGAGTGAGGCGTAGTCACATCAAAAAAAACCCCAAAGAAAATCATTAATGGGATGGGGTAAATAGGTAAGAAGCGGAGTATAGCTACAATTTTCAGGGTAAGCAACCGAGCACAATATCTATGAGCTAATAAAATAACCCGAATATGAGATAGGGAGAGAGAGCGAAGGAGAGAGAACGAGAGAAAGAGAGCGAGAGAACTACTTTTCTGTACACCGCGCCTCCAGAAATAGTAGGCCTGATTTCAAAGACAATAAAAAAAATCATCGGATAAAAACAACAAATCGACGCTTCATTATTCATGCCAGACATGTTACACCCCGAGGAGAACAATTCCATTTCTACAGCAGGACCAGATGTATAAAACTGTACCCGTGCTGCATTTTAATTTCCAGCTTCGACCCCTATAAAAGCACTCCGTAGCCGTGCGTATCTCATAGAGGACCCCCCAGAAGCTTCCAGGCCATGCTCCACCGTTTGGCCCTGTTGGCCACTATTTTTGGGCTGACGTCGGCGCTGGAATCTGACACGGACCTTGACAAGGTCCAATACCCGAAATGTCCGCTGGGAGATTCTCGTTGCTTTTGGTTGGAGGTGTCGAAGATCGCCACACCGCAGAACTTTGCGTGGCAAAAGGTAAAGCAGGAAAGAGAGCGAGAGAGAAAGAGAGAGCGAGAGAGTGAGAGAGAGAGAGATAGCCCTCCCTGCCGCTCTTGAAATGCAACAATTACATCGAAATCTATCTTTTTCGACCTACGACAACTGGCCGGTGGCCCTCTGGGAAGAGCATGACTGGGATAAAGACGTTATGCGCACCATAGTATTTAGTATTAATCTGTATTTATTCTGTTTTAACGCCAGCATTAGTAACGCGAATCCGACGACACTCAGTAGGCACAATGGACGGCCAGTAAAAATGAACGGTACAGTTCAGGCGATCATTTCGGACGAGTCGAGCTGCAGTACCAAGAACAGGATCTCGGATGATGACTGCTTTCTCGGTTTCATATACCGTAGCCGCAAACAAACCATAAACATATATACGCTCTTAAACCGAGTTACACGAACCTGTAGCGATAGCACTTGCCTGTGTACCGGCTGACTACGGATCGGGAGGAGACGGCTGGTAAAGTGAGCGACTGGCGATGAAAGGCGCAAATGAAGAGGCTAAGCTCTCAGTTCGAATGTGGTTGTCGAATATTGTTGAACACGATCAGTTAGTGAAGAAAGAGAGGAAGGAAGGAAGGCTTAGTAAAAGAAACAAGGCTTCGAAAACTGAGGCCTTCGTCAAAGCACGCTCGAAAAACGCTGATATGTTCTGGCCGCGCAGTTCAGGGCCTAGGATACCATAACATCAGTGTGACCCTTGCTCGTTTGACGTCTTTATGAGAACATTTGGAGTTGACCAATCTGCCTCTGTATGTTGGAAGTGGAAGATTGGAAGCGAAAGAGCGGCGCGCGCGGCCTGTCATCGTGGCGAGCTCAATGCATGGCAGAATGCGCGTCTTTGGCTGCACACAGTCCCTCGAAGCTAACGGCTGAAGACTGCTGTCTGGATTGTATTGAGCACCAGGGCTAAGCTGTGACTCAACCACACATACACATTGTAATCCGATCCACA
>CATQJA010002288.1:0-16594 GCA_958295435.1 Mesorhabditis spiculigera
TTTTTGCGCAAGACGCTCGAAACGGAGGACTTCCAGCAAATAGGAAGCTTGATGGCGCAGAAACTACAGCGTTGTCTTTCTTGTCCCTTTAAAGAACGTATGAAACGCTTCCGGTCATGTCTATCTTCTACGACAATAAGCTTACCACTGACTTTCGCCCCAGGTCACAAATTGGATCAACCCATTCTCGAGCGCGACAGGAAAGGCGATGTTGTTCTCGTAAAAAGGCGAGGTGGTGGTGATGAGGAAATAATCACTTTCCCATACCTTCACCTCGTGCTGTTCCGATTGCCACACACGGCAAGATCTTTCTCTTCTTTTCGTTCCCTAGACAGAACTCATATCAACGTCTCCATTTTCAATGAATTTATGCACATTTTCGATGGTGCACCGGATTTTGGTATAGTTCCGGTACCGGGATAGTCTGGCTTGGCAGGGCTCTTTTTGGCTTCTCCCTGGGCTTTTCTCTTTTCGCGCCTTTTTTCCGGTAATTGCTGCTTTCAGCCCGGGCTCGTCGCTCCCGATTTTGGGTGGCTTTGTCGGTGCGAGTCGGACGGTCCTGACCATAAACTCTCGAATTTCACGATAAACTAGGCGGGAACTAGGGTGGGTGGCACGAGCGGAGCATTGCGTAGTCTTGGAATCTGAGATGACTGTTTATAATATTCTGCGTAGCTGACGTAATTTGTAGTAAAACTGTCGAAGTGTAATGACGACTGAACGTAGTTGTGTGGTTGTAATTTAATTTTCATAGATTTACTTTATTCAATAAAGGAAAAGTTTCTAAAAATTCCCGATCCTGATTAATTACTTTTACTTCGTGGAACGTTTGTAAGGGTTAGTTTTTAACCCTTTTTCCGCTTTTTTTTGCGTCCCTGTTATTGCCCTGAAAATGACTGGATGCAAGCGCAAAAGAGAACAGCCAAAGAATCCCCTACAAACAGCCACGCCGAAAATGACTGGAAAATGGGAAGACTAGAATGGTGAGCAGAAGCTCATATTGGGGGCAGGAGAAGCACTTTCCATGCCCGATATTTTATGGCAAATATGCCCTCCTGAAACCAAAGCATATACAGAGGCTTTGCTAGCCGCCTTCCGAAAATTTCTGCAAAAGTTTCCAGAGACTAATTTTGTATATCCATTTTTGGCAACTTCGTATCGGCTTGAGATGCAAATAATGTGTTTTGGGCAAATTGATGCTTCGATCTATAAAAGGCATTTGAGTTCCAGGAGCAGCTGCGCTAAGAAGCCGTTTTTATGCGTGGAGGCCCAGGGAAAAGATGTCTCTCTCGTCAAAGTTTCTCATCAGTAAGTGTTGATGGGGCTTAATCTTTTTCTTTATCTCTTTCGCTCTCCCTCTGTCTCTCTATCACTGTCTGTCTGTCTCTCTCTGTCTCTCTCTCTCTTTCTCAAACACACGAACTCTCGCTTCCAGGTTCCTTTAAAAATGGGAAAATAGATCGACGACGATCATTGAACGATTGGTTCATTTTCCCTCACCACCACCCTCAATTTCCTTCCAAACTTTCAACGCAGCGTCGTAATCAGAACCCCTGGCGATGAATCAGCTGTCCCAGTAGGTTCATGCCTGTTGGCTGCAAGTGATAGCACAGGAATTTCTCTACCCAGTTCTTATTATGCCGGACACACCACGCAAAAAGCAGGGACTGCCGCCCACAACCCCGGCCGACCAGGCTTGTGAATTTTGTCAATCAAATTTTATTGCTGGGGAATATTGATAAAATGGAATGGGCTTTCGGCGTTCATTTCATTTGTCAAAACAGGATGTTCTGGCTCTCTCTCGCTCTCGCTCTCTCTCTCTCTCCGTCTCGTCGACCGTATTTTCGTTTTTCTTGCATACCTTTATGGCTCCCGCGTGTATTTTTGAGACCCAAAAACGGCTACGGTTTACTTTACCCCCCCCCCCCGGCCGGAAGTTTTTGGCTATAAATTTTTTTATTTTACATTATTGTAGACTCAAATTAAAGCTTTAGTATATTTTCGACGCGATATCGGATGGCGTTGCAAAAATCCTGGCAAAATCAGCCAAAATACCGAAAACTGTGAGACCCTTCGGCTGTGGGGGGCGGCGGGGGGGTTGTAAAGCAAACTCATACCCTACAAATTTTTAGAAATGTTGCATTTCGCAAAATTATTGGTAACTAAAATTTTTCCTTTTTATGCGCCACGTTTACCAACAATCTAACAAATTCAATTAGCTGCTTTTTTCCTAAATTCTTTTATAATAGATTTCCTTGAGAAGATGCTAAATTGAAGTCATTTTTGCCCCAAAACCAGTACGACTTGATACTATTGGCACCCGCCCACAACAATCCCAATTCCATTTCGCAGCTAATAAAATGCGCATTTCACACCACTAACATCGGGGGGCACACAGCCGGTCCCCCGGCGCCACATGCAAATTCAAGCTGGGCGGCCGGCCGGACGCGCCTCGGCTCGCCAATCGCATTCGATAGTTTTCGCTACGGCAAAACCACTAGTTATGACTCATGAAACTGGATTGTTTTCATGTCTAATATTTTGATTTATATCAATTTTGTCATTTTCCAACCTAAACTGTTTTTCGAGGTGCTCTCGTCATCAATGGGAATTCCCTAATTAAAAATAAATACTTTAGGATTTAAAAAGTGGCTTAACTTACCTATATGCTTATGTTTACCTTTTCCAATTTTTGAGCTTCCCATTAATTGCATAAACTTTAATCGGAAGTTCCCAATCTGAAAAAAAACTTAACCTCATTATTGTAATTCGAGTTATCTTTTCAGCCCCTTTCTCAAAGGCATAATTTATTGGTTTTAATTAAGGAGTAATTTTTCCTCGCTCATGTCTAAACTTTATTTTAGTGCTCCGACTCCTCCTGGCCGTCCGACGTCCTCGACGCCGAGAAGCAGCGGATCGTCCAGAAAAAGAAGGAGCAACTTTTTGCATTATTGGAGGAGGAGCCGGAGATGCATCATTTATACAGGTATTTTATCATTTCAGAGTACATTTAGCTACACAGTATGCTTAGTTGCACCTTGAAACTAACGTTATTTGCTCGATTTTAGTTCGGACTGCGATGTCTTGCGGAGTCGAGCAACCCTTGGCATTTCCCAGATTCAAATCCCGCTTGCCTGGAATGGCGAGCAACATTTCAAGCAGAAAGGAGGTTCGTACATAGGGGTATTTCGTGCTCAAAAAGCCACATTTTAGAAAGCAGGACCTATTCCATGTTTTATACGGTGCAAACGAAGTCCGGGTTGTTTGAGAGCAAGATAATTTCCAATATCAATCGCCTTGATACCGATGTGACGTTTCCGGAATCGTTTGTTTTGTGGGTTTTTAGTGCTAAAGAAAAAGAATAAAAATCTTAGTATCACCATAAAGGTCTTGAAATCCGTGTACAACGCTTAAACAAATCATTTAAACGTTTAGCCAAAACGAGCCCGACGATTTTTGCATCGAGCTGTGCGTGTATGCGGCGAGAACGGACGCCGGAAATGATAGTAGGTTTTTCTATCTCGCTTTCTCTCTCTCTCTCTCTCTCTCTCTCTCTCTCGCTCTCGCTTTATGTCTTTCGTTTTATCTTCCATTTGTCTTTTTTTTGTCTAGACAATCCCTTTATTGTTATTCCGTCTTGAACCCACAGTAATCCAATGTTCTAACTAGTGATGGTATTATTCAAATCTCAAATCTAATTTGCATCCGCCTAATCAAATCTGCCGGTTTGATTTGAATAAGGTTTCAGCACTTCAAATCAAATCGATTTGATTTGGACTTGAAGTTTTGAGTTCAAATCTGAAGATTTGAACGAGGATTTGAAAGGAGTCGAAAAAATCAATAGCTCATTACACGGATGCTAATTTAATGATGGCATGCATAATCAAGGTTATTTCCGGTTCGCGGCAGCTCGGCCGTAGCGATTTTGTTATGTTTTGCATGCCGGAATCTCCATAAGATTTGATTAAGGACCGGAAGCTTAATCAAATCCTCAGGATTTGATTTGAACTGTCCACGGGATTTCAAATCAAATCCGCCGATTTGAAATCAAAATTTTTGCCTTCAAATATTCAGATTTGAGCTCTCAGATTTGACTCAAGATTTGATTTGAATAACCCCATCACTAGTTCTAACCATGCCGTAAAAACCATATTTTGAGGGCATTGGGGAAATTCGAATTTCTAAAATACGCCGATTAAAGGGCAGATTCACATCGTATTTCCGCATTTTTTAAATCCCGCCTTTTCAGATTCCGGGAGTCTGCGGCAGCGGATAAGCAGAAGTTTTGGCAAGAAGTTTGGCCTGCAAGTGGTCAGTGCTAAGTGTACATTCAGATTAATTTAAGAATGGCAGGTGACGCCGTAAAAGAGCTGGCATACTTTGCCACATAATTGAAAACCTATCGAATTTCTTGCAACTTTCAGGGTTTCATGCCTCCGTCGTTTTAATCACGGTCTTTTTATCTCGTTTTACTATTTTTAGAAATCGCAGCTCCAGGACCAAAGGCGGCAGATCCCGGAAACGATTGGAGGGAGTCATTTTAATTTGATTGCTCGGTGCCTGTTCGTCTTAACGGATGCCAGTGAAGATTGCAAAATTCATGATCTCAAAGTGTCGGCTTTTGGTGAGTTTTGCAACGAGCGAGAGAAAGACAGAAAGAGAGAGAGACAGAAAGAGCGAGAGAGAGCGTGAGAGAAAGAGAAAGAGTGAGAGAGAGAAAGAGAGAAAGAGAGAGTGAGAGAGAGAAGGAGATAAATAGAGTGAAAGAGAGAGGGAGACAGACAGACAGACGGAGAAAACGAGAGAACGAGAGAGAGAACGAGAGAGCGAGAGGGAGCAAGACAGTTAGGCCATTTTCTCCTCACCTCAACACTTTTTTCAGCCGATCTTGCCGGCCCACCCCTCTACGGGCATGTCCTTTGTCGACTCGTCTGTTTGCCCCATTCAGGTTTGTGATAATTACAGGGTATTAGACATTAGGCAATATTTTTTCGTCAAAATGTTTCGATCTTGAATTGGTTTGAATTAAACCCTAAAAACCACACTTTCCAGTTTTGCATCCCTTGGCAGACGGAATTTTGACGGTACGCCCCAAGCATAGCGACAGCGTTTTCCAACACGTTCGCTGCCGATTGCAGGTTGGAATTTGAAGACTTGGAGGCATAATCTGGGCAAGCTAGCAGAGATTCTTTGAGAAAACGAATGCCCTTGAGGCCAATTTGAAATGATTTTTTGTGAAAGATTGTGACCCAACAATTTTCTAGGACATTTAAGAATCTAGAATTTACTGGACGCGTGGGAAAGAAAAACGTACATAGCTGTGTCTACTCTCCTCCATTTTTGCGACCCCGAACGGTTACCGTAACCCGGGAGTGGGATCGAAATCCGGGGGATAATCGCCCAAAGCCCACAACTGCCCCCCCCCCCCACCCATTGCTAGACGTTTTTAGACGACTAAAAGGGTTGGGAAGTAGTCTGAGCGAAAGTGATATATTTTGCATGTAGTATCTTGCGATTTGAAATATACCGTGTAATGAAAAAAACCCTGCAAAAAACCATTACGAGATTATAAACGTTAAAAATTTGAAAAATACAGAAATCAGTTCTAAAGTTTACTTACATAAACTTTTAATAAAGCAAGATAGCTAAATAAAAAAACTAAACTAATTTGAAACTTCTTGAAAATGAAGCTGTGGGCATTAAGCCAAATCTTAAAGTCATCTTAGAAAAATTATGAAAAGAAAATGTGAAAAAGGCTATGTGAAGAAAAATCTCAGAAAAATCACTTAATCAAAAATTATTTCCCGGTTTCAGGCTGGTGTCCTACGGTGCTTTGTAAATAATGACGTCCGGCTGAAACCTGGAAATGAGCAAACCCTACATCGCATTGTCATCACCCCAGTAAATCTTTTATTGCCAAACCTAGCGCCTTTTCCTTCTCTGGCTTGACGATGTCACGCCAAAAAACAATAGTCGTTTTTAGGGTTCCCCGCGTGGCCCCGTGTAATTTGGACGATTCGGTGGGTGCTGCTCATCAAAGCCGACGACAGACAGCCCAATGTTGCAATACATTTTGACCTGCGACTCAAAACACATTGCCGACAGTTGGGCCATAGCCAGTTGAGCATCAGCTGAATGATGCGAGTGTGTTCTAAAAGCTTTGAAATTCTTAGATGCTTGGAGGGCGCAGGACGTTAAGCATGGGATAGCCATAGGTTAATCAAAACCTAAGCCGTATTCTTAAAGCGCACGTTCAGGGGGAGGGGCCGTATACTCGTGCCAACGTATAGCACCCTCTTGACGTCAGGCCTGCGCGCACTGCCTGCCCGTGCTGTGACACGGTATTCCCCTCGCGCTTGCGCCGTGGGGCGACCTCGCCCCGAGCCGGGGCCCGGTTCGACCCCGGCCGTGGACGAAAATCTTTTGCTTTTTTCCAAAAAAACGTCCCTGAACGTGCCCATTAAAGAGATGAGGACGGCATCTGTTGAACCCCCCTTGGGGAGGTGGGTTCAACAGGTCCCAGCGCGACCGGCGGCGAGAGAGGGCGCCCAGGGAGAGGCGCAGAGACATTTTCTTTCCCAGCGAGTAATCGATTGACTTATGCCGCCCCTATCCTCCTAAGCCAGCCTAAATCTATGGATTTCATGACCTTCAGCATCAACCTCAGCTCAGAAAACTATCATACTATCGCAGGTAGCGCTGCAATAAACTTTGTATGAAACTAGGTGAAGCTTGCTGTTACAGAGGTCATAAAGCTCCGCGGTTAGCTTAAAGCTGTATGAGCCTTCCGAATTTTTCAAGCTTAATTAGATCTAAAACTTAACCATATCCATTTTTTTAGTCATCTGGGGCAAGAGTTGCCTTTCACGTGCACACGAGACTCTCGCTGAATCGACCGAGGGAGCAATTGATGGAACGATCCCCAGGGATAGGTCTTCGAGGCTGTGGCGATACGATCAATATCAGTGGTAGGTCGTGATAATAAACTTACTTGATAGCGCTACTTTTTAACTAGAGCCAAATCGTGAATCAGATCGGTATCGCGCGCTTCAAAAATTCGAAAAATTTTTGAGCATTGGTGTTGGCGCTGAGCTCATCAATTTAAGGTAGCGTTCAGCAGCGCATTTTGAATTATCTTACAAAATCGATAGGGTTTTATGTTTATGTTTAGGACCGCTGAGCAAGGCTTTCATGGGCTCGACTGGCTACAACTCTGGACTCCAGATCGGTCTCCGAAAAGCTCTCGCCGATCAGAACGGGGGTGCTCGAACGGCTCCTGCACCCAAGAAGAACCGAATCCGGACGAACGTCAAGGAAATCTTTAGGTGGGCTAAACTTTAGGGTCTTTAGGATAAATTTAAACACTTCTCAAGAAACCAGGGGCAAGCAAGAAAGCTAGCAAAACTGCAGGAAAATAGGAAGTAATTATAACGGAGTTGCGAAAAAGAGATATCCTTAATATTACACTTGTAAACAGGACGAACCCGGCAAAGTTACGATTACGGGATTTTCGTGATTTTTGCGATAGCATTAATTTTATTCACCCTTGCAATTTTGCCAACCCTCGCTAGGATCGCGACACTTAACGCCTACGCGGTTTCCTGGCGCAAATGCCGCGGGCATTATTTCCTGCAATCGCAATCTGGAGTCGATCCGTTGCGTGTCGTTATTGCAAATCTTCAAGCAAGAGATGATCCTAGCTGTTGGTAGCATGCGGGGATCTTTAAAAATGCATAAATTTTTGGCAATACTCCTCCTAAACCCCAAAAGCAATAAAACGGCTTTAACTTTGTAAACTTGTATTTTATCGGGATTCTAAAAATGCCATCGGAAATGGGAGGGTCGATTCCCCCCAACTGACTGAGCATTAGGGCATTTTAGCCACGGGAAGGCCCTCAAATCGGGCCTCGAAAGTGACATCCACACTCACCCACACACAGAGATACATTCCAAATTTATATAAGGTAGGATCTCTGTGAGCACCGTCAACAATGGGGGTGGTCTTCACTATATAAAGGGCGTGCCCTGGGCCCCACATAGTTATTGGGCCTGATGCTCATATAATTTCTCAGAACCCTGTTAAGCCCATGTTCCCCCCCTCCCCCGTAATCCCCTACCGTATCCCGCCATTTCCATTTTAAGCCTCCCCTCCTCCTTTTTCGGCAAGCAAAATTTACCACCGCGGATTAACGATGATTTTTTGAGTGTGTTTTGGGGTTGGAAGTGTTTGTGGTTTGACATGCACTTAAATCGGCGATTTTAAAAATGGCAAATTCTGAGCGCTGGGCGTTTTTTTTAGAAAACGACCCAGACGTGTGCAAGCTGCTAGTGGAATTTTCCACCATAACAGCCTATGATCGGGTACCGACAAATCCGATGTTCTTGACGATACTGTAAAGACAGTAAAAACGAAATATAGCAACAGAATTTGTTGAACAAAGAAAAGTAGGTAATTTTGAAAGTAAATTACCGGATCAATTAAAAAATTTTTATATGGGAATGGAATTCAGATTTTTGTTTTTGAAAGAAACTAGGTTTGGTTACAGTAGAGCTGTAATAAACAGGGCTGTTCGAGGTACAAATTTGATTCTGGTCTCTTAAAGGCTTGAATTTTTTACGGAATTTACTAAAAATATTATTTCCTAGCCAGAACTTTAAAGAGACTGGCAAGCAGTGCCTATGGATTTTTGCAATCCGTTTTGATTGATTTAACCATCGAAGAAGATCCATAAAAATAGTTGCCGGTTTCTTTTAAGGGGCCTGCAGAATCTGAATATCGGGTGACCCTTGCCCAGCTATCAGTTACCGGCCCATCTTAAAACGCTACTTCTGCGTTTTGCAGCGAATTAAAATTTACAATTAAAGTACCTCTCTGCTACAACCAAGTCTAAAAACTCTGTCATTAAATAAAACACTATTCAGGATCAACCCCTACCCAGGCCTGCAGCAGACGGTGAGAGAACCCTTGCCAGCGAATCGGCTCGAAATTCGCGCTACATCATCAACGCCCCGGTTGTGATGATGTACCGCTACGAAAATGTCTTCTTCAAAAGGAATGTCAGGTAGAATTTTATAGTTTTTATCGTACCGTAATACGTCTAATATATCTCCGAAGTAGACAATTATCGTGCTCCTGTCCAATTGGTCAAATTTTATTATCGAGAGTCCCTTACCAAGCAAAGGTCAAAAAGATTTTCCGAAAATTGAATGCGGATAAATTTTCTATTTACCTTTATCAGAATTTTGATATATTTCCTTTTCCCTATACCTGTCCGCTACTTTCAAACCTTGCTATCCCCCTCATGCTTCCAGTCCCCCCAAAGTCCGTCTCCGCCCTCCTCCCCCAGCTCATCCTCCACCCCAGCCTCCTCACGAAGAAGCTCTTACCTCCTACCCTCCATGGCCCAATCACCCCATCGTACTCAACGGCCGTGATGGGTGTCAGCGAGATCAAGGTCAACAATACGTTCGGTACCCCGGCTTTTTCCAAATCCCGACGACGCTTTCCCAGTGTGACTTTTGCCCTACTGTCTAGTTTGAACCTTTTGAAACTGTTTGCTTTTTTGGCGTTTATAAAAAATGTTGGCTATTAAAGATATTATAACCTTATTAATTCTAAATTCTGACTCTAGGAAATTCTGATACATTTAAATAGTTCGGATTTTTGCTCCTTATGCATATTTGAAGGACCAAGCTTTTTAGGTGCTTCGACGTCCCACGCTGGAAAATCCTGGTGGAAAAGCTGAGAATCGGCATTCGTGGATAGCTAGTTGGATGAAAAACGCGAACCCGTCCGCCGCTCAAGTCCCAAGATGTGATTCTACTGGTTCCTCTATTGTCCCATCCCTTTAAATCGATTGAATGAGCTTTTAAAATGATTTTTCGAGCTGTCGGTAAGGTCAATCAGGAGCCCCCTCATTGCCGTTGCTCAATGCATGTAGATACTCAATGTGATCGACGATTTTCGAATAAAGTGCATGACCATGTCAAAAAATTAATAAAAAACCATTCAGCACCGAGGGATGACACGCAAAACATGTTGCGAAAAGACATTTCTATCAAATTTGAATTTTCAGCCACTTTTGATGCAGGTCCTTTTTGTGCGCGTATTTAAAAGGGAAAACGCGAAAATCCCGACAAGCTAAATGGCGAGAGACAAAAATCCCGTCATTCAAAATTTCGCGACAGCCAAAATCCCGATACCGAAAATCCGTCATGCAAAGCGGCTGTTGAAAAGCGAGTCGCATCTCACTCAAGTAAAAAAAAAACATTTCGAGATTATGACCGTCGGGGTTTTCTCTCTCGGGGGATGTTAAGACTATGGCAAACGAATCTAATTAAGCTAATTTCGTTTTCGCATTCGAAATTAGGGGAAGGCTTAAATATTTAGAATGTAAAATTTTTCGAATTCTAAAATTTACGGATCGTTGCTTTTGCAAGTTAGAAACTCTAACAGTGGTCTAAACAACGATACAGTCACTCAAAAATCCGCGGGTTGCTCAAAATACAGCGGATTTCAGGCAACAAACAATTGCTCTTTGCATACGTGGGATGGTGGGGGGAGGGAGCAAAATCCGTTCGCGGGGGGCCAGGCTACCGTACCCCCCGTCCGAGTAGATGTTCATAGTGAGAACTCGGAAAAACGTGTCGTTCGTTGGGAAGTTGCGAAATTGAGCAGACGTCTGCCCGGGCGTTCGATGGAATGCCCTTAGAGTAGAGGGTTTTTTGAGGAAATCACGGATTACAAGTGAGAGCGTGAAAAGGGCTTGTTTTGGCCGAGTGGCCATCTGCATAAACGTGCTTGACGTCGGTATAAAAACGATGATTTTTTTTCAGGTTTTTATGAATGAGCCTATTTCCTGAAATTTCGTTTTAATTTTTCTATATAATTTTTTTCTATATAAGTTAAAATACTTAGAAGTCTGAACAACATATTCTTTAAATCTGAAGAAAATTTACTGTAGACAAATAACTAACTCACCAGTGAAAAATCATAGAAAAATTTAGCAATTTTCGTTAGAAGCAAAAGTGCATGTAACAAGTGATGTTTTTAACAAATGAATAATGAAAAAGCGGAACAGAACCCTTGATTTTTTTCCTTTAATTGCTTTCTTACAAATCTCGATAATGCCTTCGGATATCACAAAAATTTCATCGGATTTCCAGCATTTTTGCAACTGCAAATTTATTGTAAAAAATTCTTCAATGGAAAGTATGAATCAGCGGATATTGTAGCGAAAGAAAATCCCTCCTACTTGATGTGTTTCCCAGTAAATCCGAGAGCAAGAATCGCTGCTCGACACTTGACTGTACAAAACCAAAACAATAAGCGCCCACCGACGGCTTAGTCCGCCAAAGCCTTTCGGCATTTCCGGAAAAACCTCATTACCGCTTTTTTTGTTCATAGCAATCAACATGTTTACCAAGTTCTACGCTACGGACAACATCCGGTAAAAATTGACGCCTGTTAAAGGGAAGTAGCCGGTGAAATATTGGGCTGTGGTGGGCTTTTTATTGCATGCGCACAACAACGGGCGTTCAGTTTGGCCATTGCCTCTCGAAAGTTCTCTTGGCGAATTCGGGATTTGCGTTTTCTTTATTGATATTTATTTTTACCCATAAAAGGGAGCTATTTTTAGCTTGATTTTATTGTTTATCCGCCTGGATATATCTTTTAGAGTGCAAAACCGCCTTGCCGTTAGGGGTCCTATTCAAACCAAAGTTATTGGATCGATTCTTATAGTAGCGGTCAAAATTATGTCCGGTCGGGAAATCGTTTGTCGTAATGAACTCGATACATCCAAATTTTAGGAAAATTTGTGTCTCAGGTCTGTTCCGGCTACTGGCAATCTGATCGCAATCCCGAAATCCGGGAAAAATTTCAAATCTTGATGCTCAAATTCCGGTTTTAAAAAATTCGCGAAAATCAACTTTTTTTTTCCGAGGCATTTTCTGTTTTCAAAAATGTGTCCATCGTGTTCAGGAGGGGCAAAACCTTGGATCAAGTAATTTCCACAAACCTATCGGGTCTTACCGCTTCTTTGAGGCCGAGAAGTTGGACACGCTACTGTTTATACAGGGTGTCCCCTAAAAATCCCTCTCTAGCCGGCCGCAGACCTATTCGATTTTTACGATTTAGGTACCTAATGAAAGTCCTCGTAAAGGCGAGTCCAGCACGTCTTGCCAATTTGCAAAATCTCGAAATTTTTTGCTCGTTTTCCAGCATTTTTCATGCAAAAGCGACACGCTTTTTTTAACCAAAACGCAATTCTAACCGGTTTAAGCGCCATCCAAGCTCCGTTCTTGCGAAGGGCTTGCGAAAAGCCGTCGTTGGGCTGCCAGGAATAGCATTAAAATTTTTAAATTGTGATTTTTTGTAAAAAACGCGGAGGTCAGGAAAAACATCAGAAAATCCGCCTGTATTGGTAAAACATTAGTAAATGACAGAAAAATGTCGAGATTTCGAAAATTGGCAAGACGTGCTGGACTCGCCTCTCCAAGAGCTTTCGATAGATACCTAAATCGTAAAATCGGATAGGTCTACGGCCGGCTGGGGGGATTTTTGGGACACCTTGTATTATTGGATCGATTCTTTCTTGAGTTGGCGGCGCCGTAACACGCACCGGGCGCTGCTTCGTCTACGCAAAATTGTGATTTGGAGTGAGACAATAAAAAATTTGTTGTTGCTTAATCAAATCCATGAGGTATCCACAAACAACAAACGTTATGGTCATGACTTGGAATCCATGAACTGTTAACCCCAAGCGGACAAAAACATTAGTTTTCTCCCATCCAATTCCCTTAGATCCTTTCTCAAAATCAGTGGTTTCCTCGATAACTGTTATTCAATCACAGCTTAGTGTTGATGAATAGAGCGGCAGCCGGTGACGGTGGCCATATTATTCCCAGACGTCGCATTTTAATGAGTCCGACTTATCAACCGTGCAATTGGTTACCCAAATCGAATTGAATGGCTGGTAGATGGAATCGCACCAGGCCGGTGAAACTTGTCTGCCAATCAGTTCCTAGTGCCGTTGCAGCCAAAAACAATAGTATATCAAAATCCTTTTATCGATGCGTGCGGTATCACCAAATACTCTCAACGCTCCAATTCAATGCCTGTTTGGCCTGGGTTCAAGCACTTTTTTATGACTCACTACAGGGTGTCCCAAAAAAAGCACCCCTCCGGCATTTCGCCGTATTACTTCCCGTCGGTCCCATACTTGCAATAAAAGTGTATCAGACCCACAATAACCACAATTCTGAGTTATAGCCCGATCGCTACAGTAGTTTTCAGTTATCTCCATAATACTATTTTTTTACGCGATTCATAACAGTTTTTTCGGCTATCTTTTTGGACTTTGCATCGATTTGCATCGACTTCCGGCTGCGAATCCCTAAATTTCGCTTAATATCAGGGGTGACTTTGCGTTAGCAAAATTGTTCGAAATTAACGGTTATTTAATTAATTTCCTATCAGGAAAAACTTTTAGGGATAAAGAAGGCTTGCCGCTTCATATTCACTTAATATTCGAAGGGTCGATTCCGACGAAAACCTTATGAAACGGATAATAAAGTTTATTTACGCTGTATCTCAAAAATTATTGTAGCTGGCGGGCTGTAGCCGGATTATGGTTATTTACCGTCTGATTCAATCCTCCTGGTCCAAATTTCTGGACCGATCGGATGGGTACATGGCGAAATGCGGGAGGGGTGCGTGGTGCGTGAACCGTTTTGGGAGGAGGGTCCTGGAGCGCCAAAATGGAGTGTTTTTGTATGTTTTTGCAGGTTGTCTTTGCATAGAGCAATCGGCATGCGATATGTTTAACGGCCAATCCATGCTATCTGCGATTTTAGCCAGCCTTCCGAAATCTCGGCGACAGGATTTACTTTCCAACCTGATACCTGATTTGTCAAAGAGAGGGCCAATGAAATTTTTGACGGACGAAATTCGCGGGGGTTTCCAAGGCCCGATTGCAAAGATACCTCAGAAAAATTGTGTAAACGATGTATCAATCGATTCATTACCGCCCCAACGAGGCAATCAGTTTAGAAATCCATCCTTTGATCAATTAAGGGTTATACAAAAAGCTTAAATCAGTGGCGAAAATTCAAACATCAGCACCAGGTTTCATTGGCAAAATACGAGGGCTTACTTTTTCGAGCTGTACCATGAGCGGTGAGCACGATACAATACGATCGTACTGTTGATTGACTAGAGGTATCAGCTGCACTGTAAAACTTGATAACAAAAATTTCGTAACAGATTGAAGTATATTTTCGATATTTCATTTTCACGTTATCAGCTACGGTTTTACTGCATATTAATTCATCCCGCCTCTTTTCCAAAAATCGCTTGCAAAGTTCCATGCGAATCATAGCCCAGAACTTACTGGTATTTCTTGCGGTATCATCCAGAATTACAGCTCACAAAGTATAGCCCAGCTACCGTAGACCCTTCCGGGGCACCAGACTACCGTACCCGCGGGGCCATGTACATGTTTCTCGATGCCTCGCATGTTTCTGCGCCCGATCAGTGGCTCCGGAAATGCCCCGGCGGCCCCGGGTACGGTAGTCGGGGTACAAAAAGCGGCCCCAGCCCGGATAAGCGGCTACCTTGCCCCGGATTTGGGGACTGTAAAGAAAGAGGTCCCGCCCAACAAATATCCAAAGTAAAGAGAAGACGTGCGATGTTGCGAAGAAAATGACCGCCCGGGGCGGTATTTAAGAGTCGGTCGTCGGCTTTTAAAACGACAGACTACTACCATGTTCAAGAAGCTATCTTGCTCCTACCATACCCTGAAAAATGAAGGGCTTCTGTGTTCTGGCTGTGCCTTTTTGTTGCTTGCGTCTTAGCCAATTCCCGACGTGAGCGCGAGTAGAGGGCCAGCCGGACGTGGTCCATTACCACAGGCTGAAGAGATGGTAATTGTTACTGCTGTAGCAATTATTGGAGCGTATTACAGTAGTTGTACGGTGTAGCGGAGCGTATTGGAACGGTGTACTGTCGCGTAGTTCAAAATAAAAATTTGAAAAATTTATTAAAGCATACCATTTCGTATTTTACTCCCATAATAAAGGGTTGCGTAGTCGATTATGTGCCTAGTATCTTGGCAGGGGTGCCAGTTTTACATACTTTCTTACAATAAAGGGTATGACCAAATAATAAAAGTTCGATTTATATAAAAATGTTATTTACGATAAGAGTAGCCTAAATTCAAAGCCAGTCCAAAATTTTTATTTTTCTGTTTGGTATTAAAAGCTGGAATGATATTAGAATAACTACTTTTTCACCACATTTGCTCCCGCAAGGCAGGAAAGTCAATCCCCGGATAACGAACCAGTACCGGAGCGAGGCAAGTCGCTCTTTTCGAACTCGTTGAACTTGTTCAGCTTTGATTTCCCTTTCGAATGACCTATGGCTCACCTTAAGCCCCAACATCACCTAAAGGCACTCAGGGTGGCTCAGGCACTCAACTTCTTGCAAGACCTCCCACTCCGCGCCATTTTTGCATCCATCTTGACCACGTTCAAATATTTCTGTGGAGCCAAGACCGGAGATTGTATCCGGGTTGCAGCGACCAATTAAAAACGTATGCCAATGGCCCGCGTAAGTGCTTTGGTTCGACCGTAATCTGCCCCCCGGAGCCCAGGTGTACATTCATAAAATGGAGTCTCTCCGCGACAGCATTGCTTATATATTTTCTGAGGGTGGTCATTTTTCCTAGCATACGCGGCGAACGTAAGATTAAATTTATTCTAGACCGTTTATGTTTTGGTAGTGGGAATGTTTGTGGTAGAGAGACGAAGATAGAAAAAGAGTGAACGAAAGTGCAGAGAGGGTGAGAGAGAACCAAGAAAAAGAACGAGAGAGAGAGAGAGAGAGAGAGAGAGAGAAGGGAGAGAACGAGCGACGGAGAGATCGAGAGCTGAGGAAAATTATGGAAAAGCATATACTAGAAGCCAAAATGCCGCAGTGTGATTTTTTGTCGCTTTCCAGGCACCTACACCGAGCAAACCTGCAAGCTGGATCATCCATACGAAGAGTCTTCGACGCTGCTGACCTGCTATTCGGTGGCCCGTGAAGGGAAAGTCTACCAGAGCGGATGCATGGTTCGCCAGAGCGAGACGGTATATCATTCCAAATCCAGACGATCTAGGAGACCTTGGAGAGGTTGATGCTAAAGCTCAGCGAGATTTCAGGAAGAAGCTGCGATGTGCCTTTGCGGATCGTGCCAGATGCACACACCATTGGGGTAAGTTGAGGAGAGAGAGGAAGAGAGAGAGAGCGAGATAGAGAGAGAGAGAGAGAGAGAGAGAGAGAGAGAGAGAGACGAGACAGAGAGCCACACAGAGACAGATACCAGAGAGATCTCGGCAAATACAGAAATAGCGGCAAGACTCCAGATACTCCCCAGCCGGCACCCAGCTTTTTGTATCTCGGCTCCTGTTCATCTACAGGTGTGTAAAGTATACGAAAATACTCGCCACAACAAGACAGAACATTTTGCTATATTTTTACACCTGTAGATGAACAGGAGCCGAGATACGGTAGGTGGGTGCCGGCTGGGTGGGGGTATCTGGAGTTTAGCCG
>CATQJA010002289.1:0-89255 GCA_958295435.1 Mesorhabditis spiculigera
AAAAATGATGATGGGTGGTGTTTAGAAGCCCGACGGGTACCAGTCGATCTCTTGGCGAACCTGAAAAAAAGGAGTTTAACACCCTTTTTAATGCCTTTTTAAAGCTTATAGTAAGTACTAGAACGCTCTAAAACTGAGCGCAATCAAGCAAAGACAATTTACGAATAGAAAAAAATACTGCAAAAACTCGCCTCCTTCTTTTCGAGCACCACCACCTGGTCGTCGGTCTTGAAGCGGATTTCCTTGTTGGGCAGCAGCAGGCCGACTTCTAAACAAAATTCGGAGGTTTTTTTATAGTAATTTAGAAGTATCGGTTTTTTTAGAAGCGTCGAACCGGGAACAAAAATTTGAAAATTTGTATAGACGTGTGGAAATACCTCATAACTGAATAAGAAGTCGTTTAATAGTGTTTTTATCAAAATAAAACAAATTCAAATAATATAATATACAAATAATTCATTAAAAAACATCAAAACATGGAATTTACGACGAAAAAAAATCCATTTTCGAAAAAAACTGAGTTTTTTAAACTGTTTGAACCTCTTAAGTCTTTTTAAAAATCGTTTCTCGTTTTTAAATATTTATCTAAATGTCACGTACCCGTATTCGTCTTTGCCGTGCCGACCGTCTCGTTCGCGCACTTCATCGACTCGACCGGGCCCTCGTAGTAGACGGCGCCCAGGCGGGAAAAGCGGAAGATGCACGTTCTAAAATGTTGAATTTAACTTGAAAATAATTGAATTTAAATTTAAAAATTGTAGTTAAAGAAAAAGACACGTAAGGAGATAAAGACCCGAAAAATTCACCTTCCAAAACTGCCCCAATCGACCAGCACGCCGGCGACCGGTTGCTTCTTGCGCCCACGATCCGAGAGCAGGAATTCCTTTGAAAAATTAAAATAGAATTAAACAATAGTCTATTGCTGATTAAGAAAATAATAAAACGGATTTAATGGGTACCTTCAAAATGTGGCCCTCGCCGAGCGGCTCGAGCTCGGTGACCAGCGGCAATCTCGAGTTTAGCTCCGCCTTCAACCCGTCGACTAGCCTGTAAAAAAAACAAAATAATAGTAAAAACGATTTATTAAAACACGTAATTTTAAAAACACTTGAAAACGGACCGATAGATGACGTTGAAGCCTTCAATACGGACACCCTCGCTCTCGGCTTGCGCTCGAATTTTGGGCGGAACCGTCAGGTTGAAGTTGTAGATGATGGCTAAAAAGTTTCCTCTTCCTCAACAATCTCTACTAGCCTGCCCTCTCCTCTTCCTCAACAATCTCTGCTAGCCTGCCCTCTCCTCTTCCTCAACAATCTCTGCTAGCCTGTCCTCTCCTCTTCATCAACAATCTCTGCTAGCCTGCCCTCTCCTCTTCCTCAACAATCTCTGCTAGCCTGCCCTCTCCTCTTCCTCAACAATCTCTGCTAGCCTGCCCTCTCCACTTCCTCAACAATCTCTGCTAGCCTGCCCTCTCCTCTTCCTCAACAATCTCTGCTAGCCTGCCCTCTCCTCTTCCTCAACAATCTCTGCTAGCCTGCCCTCTCCTCTTCCTCAACAATCTCTCCTAGCCTGCCCTCTCCTCTTCCTCAACAATCTCTGCTAGCCTGCCCTCTCCTCTTCCTCAACAATCTCTGCTAGCCTGCCTCGCCGTGCCTCAACAATCTCTGCTAGAATACCATTCGTATCCTTGGCCAGCTCGAGCTCCTTCTCCGTCGGCGCTCCCACTCCAAAGTCGACTAGCTAAGAAAATCTACTGTAAAGAAACTTTAAATTACTTTAAATACCTGAAAATCGCATTTTTCGCTGGAATACGTGTTGATGACGTCGAGGATGGCCTCCAGCGTCCCTTCTACGTCGGTGCGTAGCTGCAAAAAGATCTAGATGTTTAAGTTATTTTCTCGTAAAATAAAATAAACTATTGAAGCATTAAAGCTAAAGATAAAATACTCTAAAATGAAAATGATCTGACAATAATGGCCAGCGACGGCTTCTCCTGGCCGCCCTCGTCGCGCAGATACTTCTGCGTTTTGTGCACCACCTGGCGAATCGTCGACCCGTAGCGCCAGCCCTTGTCGAGGAGCGCCTAAATCATAAAAAAAGTTTGCATTGTTTTTAAAAATTAACCTGGCGATTTGCCAAATATGCCGCCCGCTCTTCTTCACGCTGGCCGGCAATTTCTTCCTATAAACAAGTGATGCTGAAAATTCTGTCTAAGGTTTCTTTAATTCGTTAAAAACCCGCTTCTAAAGCAGCTTGAATTCTCGGCAATGGACTCTTAGCAGGGGGATTTTTCGGATTTTTTCGGTTTGCCGTCCATATCTACTTGTTAATAATAAATCTTGTATTTTTATAATGTTTTTGGTAGTTTTAGAATGCTGGAAAATCACAAAAAATCGTTCAAACATTTTTGAAATTTCGAAATTCTTATTTTTGATCAAAAAGTCAAAAATTTTCGAAAGTTTTTATAAGTTTTTTTTAATGAGCACCCTTATACCTAAGCAAAAAATGCTTCAATCTTTTAACTGGTTAATTCTTCAGCGACTTTTCTGATGTATTTTTGCGCGAAGTTCCAAAGTTTTCGAAAATGCTTAAAAATATCGATAATTCTATGTCCCAAGACTATTTGCCTCGACTAATTCATTTATAGACATCAGCCCTAGATACAAATCACCACCAATACCGTACCCAGTCCTTGGCCGCCTTGCTCTCCATGGCCCGCTTCGCCCGGTAGTCGATGCATTTTTGGGCCCGGTCCGCTGTCGGGGCTTCGAGCACCTGGTCGCCCGGGGTCGGCAGCTCTTCCTTCCAGCCTAAATTTGAACTTCTGATTGTTAAATACATCAAATACTAAAGTTTTAAATATTGAAAAATATGACGAGAAACCACTAAATACAAAAAACGCACCCGAAATCTGGACCGGCGTACTAGGGCCCGCCTCGGCCATTGGCTTCCCATTCTCGTCGGTCATCGTCCGCACCTAAAAATTGCGATTTTACCAATATTAATATTTTTTTCAATGCATTTCCAATACATAAACTACCAATATCAATTTAATTTACTATAGATACCATTAATAATTGCAAAACGCACCCTGCACAATGCATGGCCGCAAACGAGATATTTCCCCTTCTTCAGCACGCCGCGCGTCACCAACACGGTGCACACCTTGCCGACGCCTGGAAGAGTCGGAAAATTGTGTTTTAAAAACCGTGATCTTTACTTTTCGAAAAAATGGCCAATCAGCCGTTTTTTCTATAACTAACAATTTCCGGCGCTTTCGCATTATCGGGGGGGGGGCAACTTTCTAATAGGATCGAATTTTTCAAATCTAAATATTGTAAGTGTTTCTAAACTGTTTTTCTATTCCTAAACGTAAAAACTTTTAAAAATTGACAAGGGTGCTAATGCACTTGGGGGAGGGAGGAGTCCGGATTTTGGCTACAAGACGCTCCAAATACCGTTTTTTAAACTCGAGGCCGTTAAAGCTAAGCCAAGCCTAAGCCTAGACTTCACCAAAACAACGAAGTCTAAGCTTTTTCTTAGCCGAGCCAAGCTTAGCTCATAGCCTAGCCCAAATGACCCCAATTTTGGACCACCTAAGACAATTTAAAGCTCAAGTTACTTAGCTTGGTTTGGCTTAAGGGCCTAAGCCGAAGGCTGCTACTTTAAGTTAAGTTCTTTGGCAAGCAGAAAACAGGTAACTTAAAGGGGGCGTCTCAACCCCTTACTACCAATTTCGGACTGGCCCCCCTAACTGCATTAGCACCTTGACAAGAAAAATATAAACATTAAGATTTTCGGCCAAAAATGGCCGATTTTTGATAACAATATCCACTTTCTCTAATATTTTTGAAGTTTTTAGATATTTTGCTAGCTGAAATATGGTTACAATTTACTGAAAATACTATTGAAACACTTTGATAATAAGTTACTCAACATTTCTGGACGTATACAACCCCCCCGGTAATGCGAAAGAACCCAGACTCCCCCTACCATGTTGAGTGGTGCTTTCGATGACGACCCCTTCAACGAGCCCATTTTTCGTGGATTTCAGCTCCATCAAGTCGGCCTGGATCAGGATTGCCTCCTAAGCACTTCTATTCGAGAAAGCACTTTGTTTTCGTACCTGTATCGCTGGCAAATTCTTTCTGTATAGCGCGGACACCTCGATGCATTGCGATTCGCCGCCCAGCGACTCGACGACGACGTTGTGCTGCAGCAGATCACGCTTGGCGCGCTCCTAAAATCATTTTTTTAGTTCGATCGGACGACCATCAATTTCTGCAAACTCTAGAATCACCAACCGGATCCGCTTCCGGCTTATCGACTTTGTTCACAGCCACCACTATCGGCACGCCGGCGTCTTGAGCGAACCTGAAAAATATTTGGAAATCACATTTTTAGGTTCTTTCGCAATATGGGGAGACAATTCTTTACTATTCGTAAGCTTAAAAATCCTACACATTTTTATTACAAATATCAAAAAAAATCCATTTTTTGACCAAAATGGGCGATTTTCTACCAAATTTCGAATTTGTCAAATTGTTTAATTTTTTTTCTAGCTAAAATATAGTTTTTTATTGAAAACATTCGTAAAATGCTTCCTATGAAGTTACGACGCATTTCTAGACTTATACAAAAAAATCCCCCTTCCCCCGATAATGCAAAAGAACGAAATTTTCAGGGCAGCTTTTAACAACCTCAAATTTTCAAAAACTCTAACTTTATTTTTATTATTTCTAAAGCATACTTAATGCTCTGAACAGTCTGTTCCTTCACGCCATCGTCAGCGGCGACGACGAGTACGACAATATCCGTGGCGCGCGCTCCTAAAGTCGAATTTTTAGATCTTCTATGACTCAAACCAACCTCGCTCCCGCATTGCCGCAAAAGCCGAGTGCCCCGGCGTATCCAAGAAGGTCACCCGCCTTCCCGCGCCTTTTAAATCCACTAAAAGCGATGTTAAACTCTCTAAAATCTCATTATCCACCTGAAAAAGCGCCAATATGCTGCGTGATACCGCCGAATTCACCCTCCACAATTCGTGAGCTTCTGAAAAGGCAAAATACCGAGTTTGTGTCAATTTGCGCGAGTTTTCTGACCTCAACGCATCCAATAATGTCGTTTTCCCGTGATCAACGTGGCCCATAATTGTCACGACCGGTGAGCGTTTGACGCATTCGCTGGCAGGTGGGGCGGGCCTGAAGTTTACAAAGTATTATAAAATTCAGACTCTATGACTAAAAAGAAGATCAGGAAAGTCGAAATCTAGTAAAAAAAATTACTGTGGGTATAGATCCAAGTCTTCCTCCTCCAATTTTGGCCGCGGTATTAGGCGAGGCCGAGCGTTGTAAACGGAGAGGAGCTAAAAATACTATCTTTTCAGGGGCGTTAACTTCCTAGGTTCTTTCGCATTATCGGGGGGGGTTGGGGATTTTTGAATGAGTCTGGAAATGTCCATTAAAGGGCTGGAGAAAGATGGGCCGGCGTCCGTCGGGGTGACGGACCGCCGCGGCGCTACCATCGACGCTTTCCCTCGCGTAAGCGCCCCCAAAACACCCCTCTCGCGTTTGAAGAAACCAGTTTATTGGCTATAACTTTTCCATTTAGCAATGTTTTCAACTAAAAAATTTCCTGAAACCAAGGACTTGGTGATACGCATCGATGGTAAAAATTTGAGCTGGATTGGATAGAAAACGGCCAAGTTCTGAGCGATACGGATTTTTGGGGCACTGTTTGGGCTGAAAGAGGCGCATATACAGCAAAACACCTCTAGAAAGTTGCAAAGTACGTTGCTATCCTTTAGAAAGGTTTTCTACAACATTTTTTAGCTATTATCACCATGAAATTGCTTTATTTCTAATGGCAGTTCTTGTACAGGTGGCAATGCGCCCTAGGGTATGTGGGGGCCCTCCGCCGCCCCTCTCCACTCGACTATCTGGTGTACTGGCTAGCGCATCGGACTGCGGGGCGGACCATCCTGGTTCGACCCCCGTCCGGTGCGGCCCTCTTTGCTCTTTCAGCGATTCCATCTTTCTCCAGCCCTTTAACCTAATAGCAATGTTTCAATCGAATTTTTAGTAATATAACTATGTTTCAACTACTAAAACTATCTAAAAGTTTAAAAAATCGTGAAAAGTCGAAATGTTGTCCAAAGGGCGTCCTTTTGGTCGAAAATCTATATTTTTTCATAAAAAATTTTAAGTTTTCACGTTTAGGAATAGTAAAAACCGTTTAGAAACACTTGCATTATTTATGTTTGAAAGGTTGGTCCCCCGCGAATGCGAAAAAACTCTTCCGTACCATTTTCAAAACTAAAAAATACACCTTTGCCAGAGATTCTTTATCAATAGGCTTGTTTTCCGCCACGACCTCCAGATTCCGCTGGTCGATGTTGAAGAGCACATCCGAAACCGAGTCAAAATCCTCGCCCAGCGATGCGACGAGCTCCCTACAAAAAATATATGTTATTTCTTCATTCCCCCACTTTATCGTCATATTCTCGTAAACATCAACGGGGCGCTTCGTGCTCTTCGTCTTTTTCACCACTACACTCTCGACGTGCTTGCTGCGCACGGACGTCTTTTTAAATCTAAAAAAATATAAATAACAAATCTTTACAACCTCCTGACATCATTCCTCGTCTCGGGCGCCTTCAGAAGATAGCAACCGGACGTGCAGGCCGATCCGGAGAATTGAGCCCGAGCTATTAGGGCGCATAGCGACCGCTGCAGTGGCCGGACCTCTGTGAGGCTTCTCCCGAGCATCCAGTTTGCGCTTTTACCTGAAAAGAAGTTATTGACGCATCAAATTGGTATTTTGATCTTCAAAAAACTAAATTTTTCAAAAGTTTAATTTTTGGGTCCCTTGCGCTTCACCGGTACGAGGTGCTACTACGCACACGCGAAGCATGGGCGCTCTTGACAATTCGCCTCAACGCTATTTTCTGGGTGTCGTGTGGCAAAAGTAATAAAATTGGCGAAATTTAGTTAATTTTTATCAAGATAATTTGGTAAACTTTTAAAATATGGAAACCTTGATTTAGCGCCCTTTCGTGCCTCTTAAAAATAAGGTCTTCCTGCCAATAAAGCCCTGAAAAACACATTTTTCCGATAAATCATGTCCTTTGTCGTGAAATCTATAGTTTTTTGATGAGCGGGCGTTTAATTAAGGATATCGTGGAATCACTGCTGCCTAGAAAGCGCTGATATTTTACCAAAATACAACCTTTTTAGGGCGTCGCATGGAGTTCTGGGAGTACGACGAATGGCTGCTGATTCTCCTGCTCTTTGGCTTCGCGTTCATCGCCGGCATCGCGATACTGTTTGTGTAAGTACTAATTCTTCTAAATTCTTGTATTTGCTTTTTAGGGTCTCTTGGCTGACAGCATGGCCAAAACGGTCACGCTCCGAGTTGCTGCGAACTGAGCAGGTTTACGACCCGACTGGCGACACTGATGTGAGGAGCCTCGAAAACCATATAAATTTTTTTAGGAAACTTTCGACAATCTTCTACAATCCAGCCCCACCGACAGCATACGATTGTACACGCCGGCGAAGGTCTACCTGTCTGTCGTGATTCCGGCTATGAACGAAAGGGTATTTTATTAATTCAGGGGGGAACCTACTTTTTCCTAGGCTTTAGTTTTTCAAATATAGATAGCGGAAGTGTTTTTGAAGGGTTTTTACTATCCCTAAACGTGAAAAATCACAAATTTTATTTAAGTATGTCAAAAATACTGATTTTTCGACCAAAAATGGCGAATTTTTACCAAAATTTCGACTTTGCCGGGAAAGTTTCAAATAGTTTTTCTAGTTGAAACAGATTTATTTTTTACTAAGGACCCTATTGAAACACCTCCTATTAGGTTACTAGACATTTCTAGGCTTATACAAAACGCTAGATCGCCCCTTGATAATGCGAAAAATCCAATTTCATTCACAGTTCTTCATTTTTTTCGTTAATTTCAGATTTTCAGGAGCGCCTGCCAAAGATGCTCGACCAGTGCATAGAATATCTGGACAACCGCAAGCTGTTTGACGAGAAATTTACGTTCGAGGTAAACCCCTGAAAACCCAAATTAAAACTTTCATTTTAGGTCATCGTTGTCGACGATGGGAGCACGGACGGGACGGCCGATTTGGCTTCTAAGCATCGCGGGGTCAAGGTGTTGAAGCTGGAGAAGAACCGCGGGAAGGGTACGAATAAAATTTGGTTTTCGAGAAAGTAAAATTTAGGTGGAGCCGTGCGAGCCGGTATGCTCAACGCCTCCGGAAAGCTGATTTTATTCGCGGACGCCGACGGGGCAACCGAGTTTCCGGATTTCAAGAATGTAATAATTTAGAATGAAGCCGTCCAATTTTTTTTTTTAGCTCGAGGACGAGCTGATCCGGTTGATGGGCGGCCCGCCGGTGGATGAGTCGTTCCCGGGCATCAGCATTGGCTCTAGGTGGGCTTAGCTTTTTGACTGGGGTTTTGCAGTGTGATATGGCTCATTCGATAGAGTTTGGGATTTTGAACAAGTCCCACCTTTATAAAATGCTGAACGAGAGCAAAAAGAAAGCGAAAATTCGGTTCTTTATCGGGGACCAACCTTTTTTTGAGGGTCTAATTTTTTCGAATATAAATAGTGGGCCTCTCAACGGTTTTTTACTATCCCTAACCGTAAACGCTTTACAAAATTCCGTAAAAAATATAGATATCCATTTTTCGACCAAAACGACCGATTTTTAACCAAAATTTCGATTTTGAGCAAGCTTCGGAAAAGTTTTTAGATACTTTTTCGGCTCGAAACATATTTGTTGTTACTAAAAACACTATTAAAACATTCCCTATTAAGTTATTAGACATTTCTAGGCTGCTACAAAAAATTTTGCCCCCCCCCCCCGCCCGATAATGCGAAAGGACCAGAATTTAAAACACTATCCAATTAGCTCGATCACGCCGCAAAACTCCATTAGCGTCTGAAAAATACCTTTCACGATGGTTAGCACTGCAAAGAAAATAAAACTGTTCTAGAGCCCATCTGGAAGAAGAATCAAAGGCCACCCGGCCGCTTTCACGAACGATTCTGATGGTCGGCTTCCACTTGCTCGTCCAACTTTTCGCCGTGCGCACCGTGCGCGACACACAATGCGGCTTCAAGCTTTTTACAAGGGGAGCCGTCGCCAGGGTGAGTTTTAAAGTATAAAAATCGTTATCTAAGATTTATAGTTATTCCCCGTGCTCCACATCGAACGATGGGCATTCGACGTGGAACTGCTGTACCTTTGCGAGCTCTGGAATTTGCCGATTGCCGAGGTACTATTTTTACAAGGTTTTCCGATTTAGATTTTTAGGTGGCGGTCCGATGGCGCGAGGTGGACGGTTCGAAAATCACGCCCGTCTGGTCGTGGATTCAAATGGGCCGCGATCTGGTCCTGATTTGGTTTAGGTGAGAATTATAGGGGACCAATTTTTGTGGTCTAGAACTGTCTAGTAACCTAATAGGAAGTGTTTTAATCATGTTGATAGTAAAATCTAACTATATTTCAACAAAACCTATTCAAACCTTTAAAAAAGTCGAGATTTTGGGAAAACACTGAGCCTTTATATTTGAAAGACTAGATCCTAAGAAAAACAAAGTTGCGAAAGAACCGAAAATGCTGTTTTTAATTTTTCCGTTTGAGAAATGCGAAAAGTTTCGTATCTGATCAGAAAACGATAAAACACTTTTTTTCCTTCGGTAACGATCCGCTTTTCAGATACTCTGTCGGCATCTGGACGGCAAAGCCCCCGAAATAGCCGCCCTCGATTCGAAGCCGTCACCAATTTACACCCACGTTGCTTTACCGTCCATTGCAATTGTCTATTTATTCCATTTCCCCGCTCTTCTGCCAAATATCCAAATACTTCTTCCCTTCCCACATACGCGGTCTGTCAATTCCATTTAAACTTTTCGACTTTTCACAAACTTCTCAAGCGCGCTGTGATTGGTCCCGTCCGGGGTTTCTCTTGTATGACGTTTTCTGGTTTTTTTTTTTGGTAATTTGTTTTGTTGAGAATAAAGCTTTTCATCTTTTTTTGGTGATATTTTTTCAGTCCCAGGGTCTCATTAGCCCGCTTACTACCTTGGATTTTTGAAGCGCAAATTTTTACAAAAAAAACAACGCAGGAAATGCCGCGTCGAAGCGCGCAGATAAAAGCGGAAGTGCCGGATGAGCCGATGGACACGAGCGGCGCCCAGCAAAAAGGTAACTCTGGTTCTTTCGCATTATCGGAGGTGGACCGAACTTTTTTGTGCAAGTATAGAGATGTCTGTTAACGTCAAGAGAAGTCTTTTACTAATTTTTAATCAGTAAAACGATTTTAGTTAAAAAATGATCGAAAAACTTTCAAAAACTCGAAATTTTGGTCGAAAACAATGTTTTTGACATTTTTTAATAAATTTTGTATGATTTTCTCGTTTAAAGTTGCAAAAC
This sequence comes from Mesorhabditis spiculigera, assembly GCA_958295435.1. Classification (NCBI taxonomy): domain Eukaryota; kingdom Metazoa; phylum Nematoda; class Chromadorea; order Rhabditida; family Rhabditidae; genus Mesorhabditis; species Mesorhabditis spiculigera. Next base: position 10,461 of record CATQJA010002289.1, read on the forward strand.
CCATTTAGAAACACTTCCAATATTTATTTTTGAAAAATTAGATCCTAAGAAAAGAAAAATCTGTCCCCCCGATAATGCAAGAGTACCTAAAATCCTTTTAAACTGAGCGATTTGAATTTTTAGAGACAACCGGTTGGCCAACGGACGAGCTGCGGATGCTGAGCGAGCGCGTTCTAAATGTACGATTTTTACGGAATTCGAATAGCTTCGTTTTTTCAGACCTACGACACCCCCACGGACTTTGCGGGCGTGCCCTGCCAAGAATTTGACCTGACCGCCTTCTTGGATGCTATTCATGTGAGTTTTTTTGCGCTTTTCGGAGATAGGAGTATGTAGATTGACATCATCAACGAGTCGAAGGATAAATTCGAGCTCGAATTCGACCTGGTCGGCGTTGAGGCGCCGATTGCGAATGCGATTCGCCGCGTTTTGATCGCCGAGGTTGGTTTGATGGGATTTTGCGAAAATTAACGTTCTTCCAGGTCCCAACGTTGGCCATCGAAAAAGTCTACCTCTACCAGAACACGTCAATCATTCAGGTAAGGCTTTTCATGTGTATTTTTATTCTTTTTGATTGTTTCGCATTATCGGGGGAACACAATTTTTCTTAGGATCCAATTTTTTAGCATAGATAGCGTCAGTGTTTGAAACTGTTTTTTTACTGATCCTGAACGTAAAAACTACAAATTTTTCTGAAATAAAAATACGAAAATTTTTAAAATCTTTGACGGACATTTCTACTTTTTGAAAACTTCTGAAAGTCTGAAGTTTTATGGTTTCAAGTTTTTGAGGTATCTAGTTGAAATGTAGTTTTATTTTATTAAAAACATTGTTAAAATACCGCTTTTCAATTACTAGGCATTCCTAGACTTCTACGAAAAATTTATCTGCCGGATAATACTAAGCAGTGAATAGATGAGTATTTTTTTAGGACGAAGTATTGTGCCATCGTTTCGGGCTCCTTCCCGTCAAAGCCGATCCCCGTCAGTTCAATTGGCCAACGGAAAAGGTTTGTGTTTTCAGGCTGTCCTTTAGCCCTCCTTTCTTTAGATTGTCGGCATCAACGAAAACGTCGATTGCTCCGAGGAGCCGGCCGGGGAGCCGAATCGCAATTTGGTTTTTGATTTTCACGTATGTACTTACAATTTAATCCTTCTAAACCTAAAATTCTAGGTAAAATGCAAGCGCAACCCGCGCGCCGTCCCCAGCGACACAGCACCAGAAGCACTCTACATCGACTCGTCCATTTATTCGAAGGATTTCAAGTGGTGTCCTATTGGGAATCAGGTTAGCTTTTTTTTGTTTACAATGGTTCTTTCGCCTTATAAGGGGGGAGACGAAACTTTTTTGTAATTCTAGAAATGTCTAGGAAGTATATTAAGAGTGTTTTTAGAAAACAAAAACTATATTTCAGCTCGAAAACGTTTTTAAAACATTTCTAAAAGAGGAAAAGTTTCGCTATTTATATTTGAAAAATTGAATCCCAAGAAAAGGATTGCCCTTCCCCCCCCCGATAATGCGAAAGAACCTGTATAATTTATTCGGGGTTGAATCATTGTTTTTTCTCAAAATTCTTCTTTTTTTAGGCCGCCGACTTTGCAGCGGATCCGCCTCGCATGGTGCACGACGACATTTTGGTCGCTAAATTACGTCCCGGGCAAGAGGTAGCGTAATACTTAATCTGTAACTCGTAATTTATCATTTTTTTCAGATTGAAGCCCGGCTGCACTGCGTGAAGGGCGTCGGCCGTGACCACGCGAAATTCAGCCCGGTCGCCACGGCCTCGTACAGATTACTGCCCACGATCCGTCTGAAGGAGCCGATCACCGGCGAGGCGGCCCACCGACTTCAAGACTCGTTCTCCAAGGGCGTCATCGAGATCAAGAAGCAAGGAGGTGCGTGCGGAGCTCCAGGTTTAAGGGGATTAGCAAAGCATATGGTTCTGGACTGTTAGCGGGGGGGACAACAGTTTTCGGGCAGGGCTTATAGTATTTTACATAGTTTTTATAGATACAAAGTTTCGAAAAAACGTAGGTATTTTTGCAAAGGCTAGACTTTTTCGTCAAAAATGTGTAAAAAATCGGCAAAGGGTACGATTCTGAAGTTTCAAAATTTAAAAAACATTTTTGGAACTTTCGAGGAATTAAAAAATACTAAAAACTAAAAATACGTTATATATTATCAACAGGTAGGTGGAAATAGGCGGAAAAACAACATAAATCCCCCTCCCCCGCTAACAGTCCAGAATCGAGAACCTATGGCAGCGAAAATGCGTAGCCTTGCCTTGCCCATCCCTTTAAAAGGTCCACATTTTTAGGAGTCGAAGTCGCAGAGGTGGTGGATGCTCGTCGAGATACTTGCAGTCGAAACGTTCTTCGCCACGACGACCTCGCCGCGAAGGTCGAATTGGGCCGGAAGAAGCAGCACTTTATTTGTACGTGTTCGTCCTTAAAATTTAAAAATCTGTTGTTTAGTCTCGATCGAGAGCACGGGCGCGATGCCAGCCCACGAGCTGTTTGTTGACGCTTGCAAGGTAGCGCACGCTAGTTCGCTTCAAAGCTCCAATTTTCAGATCCTCGCCGCCAAAGCGGCGTATCTGCGAAGCATGTGCGAGCCGAAATGGGTCACCATCTAGCCTCCAAATACTTTGATCTTTATCGTTATTGTTGATTTTGTTGTTTGTTGCTCATTGTTACATGTTTTTAGTTTGGCGCGTTTCCGACGAAAAAATGCTACAAGTTTATTTGCAAGCTTCGAAAAGCACAATATTTACAGAGCTGCGACTAGAATCGGTACCTAACCAAAAAAAAACACGCACACGAAACGAAATATCAAGCCTTGACGCAATTAAGACACACGTTTTGACGAGGTGGGTGGGGTGCGGGTGGTCAAAGAATAAGGCTGGCTGGGGCTAAATGCCTGTCAACGGCTCGAGCGGGCTGTCACCGCGATTCTCGGCGCTCGCCTGAAATTGAACGCTTGAATATGCTGGTCGAGGATAGAATTTTGGACAGACGGCCGCGTGAGTGAAAAGAAATGAAACTGGAAACTTCAAGCGCTCATTTCCAACGTGATACAAAAAGACCTGTTTTAAATTAAGCTCAATCGATCCACTGCACGCTCACGCAACAGAATCACAGAATTATGCACAAAAAATTGGTGCCACAACCAGAGAATTTTGGGGATGAGACGATTTTTGATTTGACACTTAAAAAGGAGACGCTACCTAACTAAAGGGGATTAAAAAGACAGGGCTCTTCGCATTATCAGGGGGGGGACTTTTTTCTTAGGATCTAACTTTTGGTCTTTCGATTTATTTCTAGTTATTTTTTACTAAAAAAATGACTTTAAAGTTACTCGAGAATTCACGTAATACAAAGCAGTTCCCCCCCTGCCCTCTAATAATGCGAAAGAACCAAAAGTAAGCCAATAGCGCAATGCGTCTAAAAATCACTAATATTCCCACTCTTTCCACCCGGTTAAATGAGCCAACGCATTATAGGCCATCCTGATCATTCCCCCTTGCCGTATAGTGGGGCGCTAACGATTTTTTCCTAAACACTAGCGGGGCACGACAGTCATCCCAGGGCTCGATGCAGATTGAGGTGTCTCGAACGGCGACGAGATAGACGCGCTCACCTATCACCACGCGCTCGGCTTTGTCCAGGGGCAGAGAGCTCACCCGCTCTAATTTTGATGTCGTTGCAGCTTTCTCGGCTGGCGGTTTGTCTGATGACTGGCTACCCGTATTCTTCGTACTCGTTGGGGCGGGCGGGAGCGCCTTCTAAAAATATAATATTGGTAAAAAACTTGAAAACTAACCCCCCGTTTCACTAGCGTCGCCTCTAACGATTCGAGTCGTGCGCGAAGGGCGGCGATTTCCTCTTCTTGCTCTTCCTTGTATCTCAAGAATTTCTCTTCTTTGACTGTCGGCTCGGCAGTGAGCGTGGTGTATGCCCAGAAGCCGGCGTAGACGCCAACCGAGTAAGTGAAGATCACGAATTGTTGGATCGCTTCCGTCGCCTAGAGCTTGGTTTTGTGCCCCGAAAAAAAGCCTCACCTCTTCCAGGGCCACCGCTTCCGTTACTTGCTGATCGGTAATCGGCTTGCCCAGGCCAAGCTTTTCCATTCGTAACCGCGTTTTCATGTGGACAATATCTAGAAAAAAATTCAATGCAAACCAGCGAAACTTACATCTTCCAACCGGGACCAAGATCCGCTGCCGAAAGAAAGGGTGGCTTTTACCATATCGCATCACGGCCTCGGAGACCGGTTTGCTCACCTAAAAAGCATGATAAAAAGAAGCTAAACAGCAAAAGTTACCTGCCGAACGGCGATCATTACGACTTGTATCAACGGGAACCCCATGGTGGCGGCGGGGCAGTCTCATAAAAGCCGGGGTGGCTGTAAAAAGAAAATGATCTATATAATAATAATAATTTATCAAAAGCTTAATGCAGAGTTTAAAAAAAGCACTAAAATGCCAAGACCGTTTGCGTGATTTCCGAAGCAACTTGCAACAAATGAAAAAAAAAAAAAAAAAATTAAAAAAAAAAAAAAAAAAAAAAAAAAAAAAAAAAATAAAAAAAAAAAAAAAATTGGGGCCCATTGCATCAAAGTAACAAGCTTCACGCAGCCAGGCGGTTGCCGATCGGCAACGAGGAGCTACCAGAAAAACGCGCGAGAATGGCGGGCAGACCCCCAATCCAAAGCAGGGAGTCAGGAGAATCCTTTGAAAATGTGGCTGCGAACTTCTGGAAAAACTTTTTATTAGAAATTGCTGCAACAAATATTTAGTAACGGGCTGGGGTACTTTGAAAACTGAAAATGAGCGGCATCCAGATAATTTAACAAACTGAAAACTGAATAACAACACGAGGACCAGTTACCGACCGGGGAAAACGAACAAACTAAACATTAGTAAAGATGGGGGAGATCAAAATCGGGAAATCAAATGTGTACGTTGCATTTTGTCGCTCATCGGCAGAAGCAGTCGACGATGACCGCAATGGACAAGACAATCAACAGGAAGGCACCCAGCGCTATCGGTATCCTAAAATGACCGTTTTGTTGCCGAGCTGACAATGGATATAGTTCCTATGCACAAATACAAGTTATATCCTTGGTTCTTGAGTATTCCTAGAGGGAAATCCATTTTGAATCAAAATCACCAAAATTTCGGCTTTTTCCAAACTATTCTAACGTTTTTGATTTTTTTTGCTTCTAATATCGTTAACTCGCTAAAACAGTATACAACCACGTTGCATTTAATTACTAGGCCATGGATTGGGAAAAAAGACGGTTTTCCCCGGCGAAAACTCAAAAACCCATCTTTTGCAAAGACTCTCGCTAACGTAATCCGATGAATTTCGATCGAGCGCGTTTTCAGATCGATGTTGCCAAAAATTTAAATGATGACGAGTCAAGAAAGCTAGATCAAACGTCAATCATACCATAGATTGGGTTTGGGCTCGGCGAAGATGCGAGTGTAGGTGACGGCACGGCCCGGGCAGCATTCAATTCCGCAACAGTGCTCTTCGCCGCCAAGGCAATCCCAGGCGACGTATTCGACGTTGTCGCCGTTCTAAAGTCAAATGTAGTAATTTCAAATTTATATTTTCGAGTTTTTCAAACACTTTTCTAATTTTTTGAAACTTTTTCTACTTCACTGATAGTTAATACGTGCTAACAACTCCATAAAACACTTTATATTGCTATTACTAGGCCAATCAGGATCGACAGGCAAATAAATTGGTCTACGAATGTAAACAACCCGTTTAATAGAGATAAGTATACCTCGAACGAAAGCGCGCCGATGCGATAATCCTCCGGATACACCGTGAGCAATTCGCCAGTCGTCAAAAAACAGCGGAACGTGTCCGCGTTCCGGGCTCCATTCATGAGGTGCCATTGGTAGGGGCGGTTCAGCCAGCGGAAAGTCGTCGTAGCGTTCTTGATCGTGACATGTCCGCGGTCGAAAGAAAAGTTCGGTTCCGTCTTTGCCACATGTAGCAGATCCCTTCTGAAGAATCCAGCGTGAAGGACAGAGCCCACTCTATCGCCTGACATGAAGCGATCGGTCGAGGGGAACTCGCTGGGGGCGCTCGAGTTGGTCACGGTAGACGCATTGCTGGGCACCGTCACAATGCGATTCGAATGTAGAGCAACCGCAGGGAGGAAGAGCCACAAGAGGAGGAGTAGCAGAATACGTTGCATTGCTGGAAAAATACCTTTAATTTAGGACAACTGTCATGCCTAATAGCGATAAAGATATACGTGAAAGCAATTATACTTTGCATTTTAGATCCAAGTACAGACAAGAATCTTTATCCAGTAAACTAACAACATGAAATGACACATAACGAGGGAAACCATTGGCAATGCCTATATATTTCAAGATCGCGTCGACGCTCCGTAAACAGGCAGTCGAACCGAGTCGCCCTTGACGTACGCATCCGCCTTCCGGAGCTTGTAGCAAAAGACGCCGTCGAAATCTTCCTTCACGCCACCGGTCGCCAGGAATTCGCCGAGCATTGCTTCTTTGAGCTTTTTCACCTAAATTTTCATCATAAGTGGAAAAGGCGCGCAACAACCTGCATCTCTCCACCAGCATCGTCAAGCTTCCGCTTGATCGAAGCCTTCCATTTGAGGGGGCCGTTGACCTAAGCTTTGATTTCGAAACAAGACCATGATGATACATTTAGTTTTTCCTCCTTGCTTTCCTCGACCATGGCGCTTGGCTTTTCCTCGCTCTTCTCGATGTCCTGCTTCTTGGCGGCTGCCTCTTCTTCCTAACATTTCACTTAGAGGAAGAAAAGCCAATGGAACCTGGATTTTCCTCGCTTCTTCAGAAATAGCGGCCCAGGCGCGTTCGCAAAGGTTTCTGTTGTGGATGCGGATCGAGTTCATGAGGAAGTTGATGAACTTGGCCTCCTGCAAAAACCTTAGCATTCAACAAGGGCTAAACCTTTCGCGGTATGTTCGAAAAGCCCGTGATGCGCTGCAGCAAATCCTTGAGGCCCGGCTCGTTGACGGCGGTGATGGCCCTTTCGACCTGATCGGTCCATTGGTTCTGTTTGGCTTCGCCCTAAATTCGGGGTTATCTAAAAAAACTCCAAAACTATTTACCTTGTTCACTTTCGCCACAAAATTCTTGCCGCCGTATTTCTCATTCTCGGTGATGCATTTTCGGTGTTCGTCGTAACTCTTGCCCCTAAAGCGGTGTTGGAGAAATGTGGCGACAAGCTTACGTGAATGTGGACTGGCAATCGACGCATGAGTACTGGTTCGAGCGGCATCTAAAATGATTTGAAGCAGATAAGCTGAAGGATACTTGTATTCGTGGGTCTGTACTTGTTGCTTCTTCAGCGAATCGTTGCAGCGCCCGCAGACGAAGTAGACCATAGTCAACGCACGTCTCTAAAAATTGGTATCCGGAAGTGGCAATGAACGCGAAAAGTAGCTTATAAAGTAGAGTAAGAAACGAGGCGTAAAAAATAAAAAGAAAATTAGAAGGAGAAAAAAATTTCGATCAGAAATATGAAATGCGTTTTCGTGATCCGTTACTGTACCCTTGTGGGGCGACGTGGTGCAACCAAAAGGAGCGAAATTTGGAGCGTCGCGTTGCTTTTGAAAGAATTTTTTTGCACTTTATTTTTAGACAATAAAAAATAAAACTAACTTACTTAAAATATTTTTCACTATTCCTAAACGTGAAAACTTACAAATTTTCATGAAGAAAAACATCAAAAGATGGATTTTTCGTACCAAAATTGCGACTTTTTCAGGCTTTTGAAAATTTTTTTAGGTAGTTTCTCGAGTTGGAATATAGTTATTTTAAGTAGAGTAGGACCGAAAAAGGCTTTTATCAGTTTAAATTTATTAGTATATTATTAGTTATTTTATTGATTTTTTAGTTAGCCAACGGGTTCAAGAATGGCTTTCTTCAGTTATTCTCCGGCTCTTTACTACATTTTACGCGCGCTGCCACCCAGCGCGGCCCGTTTCCCGCGCGCGTTTCTTCACAGCTATGTGTTTCTCATTGGCAGGATGCCCCCGTTGTGCTGATTCTTCTACGCTACTCTCCCCTCAAAAACACACACACCGTTGGGCCAATCATGCAGCGAAAGTGTGGATATGTGCCACGGGGGGTGTTCTGGTGTCGATCGACTTGGGGGTCTGTATGTCTCCCCGTTCATCTTTGTCCTACTTTTACAGGGTATTACGAAAAAAAGCGGTTTTTACGGTTATTTCGCTTATATGGGGGAGGGGGCATTTTTTTAAGTCTGGAAGTGCCTTGTAACCTAATAGCAAATGTTTTAATAGTGTTTTTAGTAAAATAAGACTAGATTTCAACTAGAAAAACTATCTAAAAACTTAAAAAATTCTCGAAAAGTCGAAATTTTGGTAAAAATGGCCCATTTTTTGTCGAAAAATCGCTATTTTTTGCATTTTCCCCCGATGAGGCCAAACTTCCGCCTCCTTGGCCGTACTCTACTAGCTTTACAAATTTTAATAATAAAAAAAGTTATATTTTGGGTGGAAAACTTGCTTCTAGCACTTTTTAGCAAAAAGCCTACGCCTAGGCCTAAGCATAAGCCTAACAAACCTAAGCCTAAGTCTAAGCTAAGCTTAGCATAAGTCTAAGTCTAAGCGAAGCTTAGCGTAAGCCTAAGTCTAAGCTAAGCCTAGCCGAAGCCTAAGCCTAATCCTAAGCCTAAGCCTAACCTAAGCCTAAGCCCAAGCCTTAGCCTAACCGAAGCCTAAGCCCATCTTCCTCTGATTTATTTGTCTCACACCTCCATTCAGCCGGGGGGTCGATGAACCAGCGCTCGCGCGTGGAAATTTGCGTCCCGCGCCCGCGTGCAGACCGTTACTCCCGAAGTCTTGGCCGGCGACACTTTTGCGTGCCCATTCAAAACCGAAAGGGGTGGATGGGGGGCCCTCAAGGGCACACGTCCATGCACTACACAACTGTACACGGAACGCTCTATTATTTGTTTGCCCGCGCGGGCGCTTTTACCCTCGTTTTACCTGAAAACGGAAGGGGGGAACCCCACAATTTGGCTGCGCCTTTGGAAACGGCCGGGTTTCATTTTTCACTTTTTTAGCGATGGTTTTAAGGCCGTGAATTCGCTCGGGGATTTTGGGGTCGGATAGCTTCCTCTTCTTCACTTTTCAAAGGGTTTTTTTTGGGAGTTTCAAGCAAAATCCCGACACTTAGAATACCGACGGCTAAAGTCCCGACAGCGATAATACCGACAACCAAAACTTCGAGAACGAAAATAGCGACAGCCATAACCCCGAAAGACCAAATACCGACAGCCGTGATCCCGACAGCGATAATGCCGACAACCATAATACAGACAGACCAAAATCCCGACAGAAAAAAATGCCGACACTCCTAGGCAAAATAACGACAGATTCTTTACTACCACTTCTTGTTAAACAGCTATTTAGCTTGCGGGGCGATTTTGTCTTTGGGGATTTTCGCTGTCGGGATTTTCGGAATCTTGGCTGTCGGCATTTTCTTGTCGGGATTATGGCTTTATGGATTTTGGTTTTAGGGTCTGCCCTGTCGGTATTTTAGCTTTGGCGATTTTTGCTGTCGGTTTGGCAGTCGGGATTTTAGCTTGTCGGGATTTTGGCGTTTTCGCTTTTGACGGCTCGAATCCGTCTACTGGGCATCAATATTTTTCTTGAGTTTTTGAAGCTGTTCCGAAAAGTTCAGAAAAAAGCTAAGTGGTATCATCATTTGCCATTTTGAAGCCTTTTCGAAAATTCGGATCGCTTTCGAAATTTTCTATTCTATCGAAAATAATAAAATAATATTTATATTAAGATTAAATTTTCGAAAATCCGAAATTGGGAGCTTCGAAATTGCAATATGGGAAACAATTCGAAAAAGATGTTTCGAAAATATGTGTGGTCAGCGTGAAATAATTGGGGGAATTGCCGGTCCGGCTGTGTGAAAACTTTTTGGAGGTATTCCCTAGACGACGGAATGCTATTAAATCCTCGCTTATCGCCCAGGTCCTATCTTTTTCTTGTTACACCATTTTGCAAACCCAAATTTTATCGCGGTTTGGCCTTGTAAAATATTTTCGAATTTCATTTTGATGTGAAACACTTCTTTTAATTTTATTAGACTATGTTTCATTTAGTTGTTTTTACTTCAAAAACACATTTTTAGTCCAGCCAAAAAACGAGTCGCCGACTACAGTATGCGATGCCGTCCCCGTTCTATATTTTGCTACTGTTTCAGATGAGGCTCGGCGGCTGGGTTTTGGGTCAGTCTTATGAAGTTGTAATTATTTAACCAAAAATTTTTTATTGAACATTTAATTTTTCAAATTTTTCAAAAAATTTGAATTTGTTTTGTTAAAAAAATTTTGGAAATTTTTAAGCCGATTTCACGTGCATGGAGCAGCCAAGCGAACGTCAACTGTTCACCTGCGAGAGTATAGGTCAGTTTTAAAGGGACCGGGAAGTCATTATAAATCTTGGGAAACTTTAACTTTTGCCCGTTCAATTTTAATTTTGATTTGAATTTATGAATTTAGTTTGCATTTTGGAAAAGCTATACTTCCGCCTTTAAATTATTTTAATTTGATTTATTGATTTAAAAAGCGGATAAATTAATTTTAACTGTTTAGGAACGCTCTACTTTTCGTTGAAGCCATTTGAATTGCTAATTAATTTATTTAAAAAGCGGGTAAAGTAATTTTAAATGTCTATTTTCTTATGTCTCGTTTACATCAGTTTAAGGCCTATTTAATCGATTTAAAAGGGTGATTAATTCATTTTAAATGTTAGAAAAGCTCTACTTGTTCGTTTACATAAGTTTAATTTTTGTTTAATTGATTTGAAACACGGGTGAATTAATTTTTAATGTTTAGAAAAGCTCTACTTTTTCAACGTGACCTCCGGAAAATGCCAGCGTTTTTGGGGGTGTGATCGGCGATTTTTCGGGAGCCTTGCCGAATGTTTCGTCGATTGTGAGGATGCGGCGCCGACCAAATTCCGTAATTTCTTTCTTTTGGCTCTTCGTTTTTTAATTTTGTTCAATCAATTTTTTATAATAATAATCACGCATTCGAAAATGGCGAACTATTACGGTATCCGAAAAATGTAATGTGGTTTTGAGCTTACCGTGGTCTTTCGAATTTGTACATTTGTAAACGCCATTGCGGAAACTTTAATTTTTAAAAATAGCGCGTACTGGAAATTGATTAATTACCAACAATTGCATTATAATCCTACCTTATATAATTTGGTCGCGTATCTTTGTGTGTGTGTGTGTCCGGTGCCAGGGAGGGCTACTTTGCATAATTCCAAAAAATACAAATTTCCTCATTCTTAAAGTTGCACGCGCGGGTGTGGTCGGAGGAAGGGAGGGGTCCGAAGGACCCAAGCTATCGGAAAGTGAAATTTTTCATGCAACGGCCGCATTCCAGCGCCCAAGGCCCGCGAAGCGGGTTTTGGGCGCTGGTAATTTTAATAATAACAAAATGTCTGAAATTTTACAAAATTTAGGGCAAAAATTCCCTGTTTGAAAATGTAATTTTTCAAAAATTGTTAAAAATCCAGCGTTTTAGCAATCACAGCAGTTCCGCCCGCCGCTGCATCAGTATTTAGCCCCAGGACCAGGACTACGGTAATTTACCAAAAAATGAAAGTTAATAAAATTTTATGGTAGCCTGCACCGTTGATTGCTAGAGGTTTTTGTTTTTAAAATACTTTTTACACGATTTTTTTTGGAATTTGGATTTTTAGACGTATTTCGACCAGTCTAAGTAAATTACAGTGAACGTAATTTTAGTTTAAAATGCCAATACCCATTGGTACGGTGTATTACTGGAAATTTCCGCTTTTCAGAATCGATGCTAGTCAAAACATTATTTTTAAAATCTTCGATTCCATTTCTTCTCAGATTCCTCCCAGCAGCTCCACGACGCTCCGAACAACGGTGTGGAACTCAGCGAAATATGCGGAAATTAATAGGAAATACGAGGCGGTGGCTGCGAATCGACTGCCGGAGGCCGCCATGATCGAGGCGAGTTTTAACGTATTGAAAAAGTTAAACAAATTAAAATTGAGTTGTTTCACTTTGTTACTAGGTAGATGAGCGATGGGTTTCGTTAATATAATCGTTTCGCCAAGCCTAAAAGAAGCCTAAGTCTAAGCCAAGCCTAAGCCTAAACCTAAGCCTAAACCAAGCTTAAGACGAATTCTAGGCCCACTCCTTATTCCGATTTAGGTACTAGCCGCTACCCAAGAAAACGAGGCCATTTCGGAGGAGCCAATGCTGGAAGTGACCGATCAGGGCGAATCGGGAAATATGGCCAATTTGGCGTTAGAAGATTTGCTCGAAAATTCGGGAAGGATACCGGAAACGACTCGAGAGTTGTTGCAACTTTCCGGAACGGCCATGTCGAATATACCGATACGGGAAGCGATCTTGCTCGATGATTATGCCCAGTTTCCGGATATTACGGTATTCGAGGGGGTAAGTGACTTAAGTTTTCCTTTTCACTACTAAAATAACCACTAAAAATAACTTGCTATAAATAACATTGTAAGTTTTGGTATTTTGGTTTCCTGGATCCCTAGAAGTATCTATTTTTCATTTTTTAAATTTGTTTCTTTGGCATTATCGGGGCAGTCGCGGAAAACCAACTTTGTTTTCTTTATTACCCAATAAGTGCTCTTTATTAAATTACTAAACGCAAAAACTCGATAAATTTTGGCTAAAAAACAAAAATATCGATTTTTGTCGACCAAAAACCGATTTGAGAAAGTTTTCCGTTGAAATATAGTTAGTGGACTAAAAATACTATGAAAATACTTAGTATTGCGTTACTAGGAATTTTTGGACCTATGCAAAAAATTAGATTCCCCCCTCTAGTTGTCGGCATTTTAAACCATCGACTATTGCATGATGCAAGAGGCTAGAGATAGAAATTAAATTGGATTTTCGGAAGGATTTGTTTAGCTCCTTGGTCCTGGTCATCTGAATCTTGCTAAATTACACAGTTCGTTTCACGACATTTCGGAAACACATTTTCTTAAACCGTTTCAAAAATGTTATGTATTTTGGAGAACACATCGGGTTGTCGGTATTTTGGGAACATCGACATTTGCACTTGCGCAAGTTATTATATAGATTACATTAAACTAATTTTCGATAACAGGATATTGAGTTGTTTTACGAGCGTCCATTGTTGCGAAACCATCAAATACCATGCCTGCTTTATGTAAAACACATTTTTTAAAAATTTTTCGTTTTGATTAGTTTTTGGAAATTTGCCGGCTGTCGGGATTTTAAAACACCGACATTTGCATTTGCGTATTTGAATAGATAGAAGAAAATAAACTAATTTTTGATTGCAAGCTATTAAAAGCTCAAAGATCCGACCATTAGCTCTAAAAGTATCAAATTTCAGACCTGTTTTATGTCAAACACATTGTTTTGAAATCATTAATTTGCGATTCGTTTTTTACACATTTTTTAGTTGTCGGCATTCGAAAACCCAAACTTATTAGTTAGATTGAATTCACTGGTTTTCGATGGAAAACTATTCTAAAATCGATCATCTCACGATTACTTGCAATGCTAACAAATTTTGTTCGTGCGCTATGTAAAAACACATTTTTTGAAATTTATAATTTTTGATTTGCTCTTTGCAAATTTTCTAGCTGTCGGGTTTTCGAAACATCGACATTCCAGAAACACGGAAGTTCACTATCTAACACGTAAAATACAGCAAAAAATTATATAAATATAGGCATCATATAAAACCGAAAACTAGAAAACTTGGAAAATTTGAAGTTTTTATTATGAGATTTTTTCATGGTCGATAAATCGAAAAATGGAAAACTGAAATTTTATTATGACTTTTTCAGGACCCGCGTCCAAAATCCCGCGAGATGGGCGTGGTGACTACGGTGGCCGGGGTGGCGAACAAGTTGGAGGAGGAGATGCTGGAGAACGGGATGGAGAACGAGACATTGTCGGATTCCGGACCGGAATTGGGCCTGGTAAACGGGGCGGGGCTAGCTACCGTAACCTCGGCCGTAATTCGTATGCACCAGGAGACAGAAGCCACGCCGGAAAGCGACCGTAAAACCGGAAAAAATGAAGTTTCAAGGGGTCAGTTCGAGCCACGAATTGGAGCGGAAAATTCGAAGACGACGCAGGAAAAGAATGAAACAGAATTTTCGCAAAAAATTCTCCAATTTTCCAAATTTCCGGAAAGCCCAGAAAACCGGATTACCAATAATTCCGGTGGAACGGAATCACGTGATCAATCCAGCAACGACAGTTTAGGAATTACTAGGAAAAATTTCGCTTCCACTCAAGAAAATGAAGAAACAGATTTTTCCGAAAAAAGTTTTGAAGTTTTCCAAATTTCCGGAAAACCCAGATAATCGGAATAATAATTCTGGAGCTGCCGTAACTCGCCTTGAAAATTCAGCGAATTTCGAGAATAAAACTCTGGAAAGTTCCATAAAAAATGCTCAAGCCCTGGCTACCGTAACCTCGAGGATGGGTACCGTAGTTCGACCGGAAGCCGTTGGGGAGCTCGAGCTCGTTCCAGAGTTTCCTATCGACATCGAGGGTACCACACGGAAAATTGTTGATTCCGCTATGCTACGCAAGAATGGAGAGCGTACTGTAACGGGCGAGGCCGTTATCGTAATCCCGGAGAAATTAGATACGGTAGCTACCGTAAACAGCGACGTAAATTGGAAAGAAACGGAACAAAATTCCGAAGTTACCCTTTTCCCAGAGAAATTGGATACGGTAACTGGAAGGTGGAATGAAACGGAAAATCCCGAAAATACCGTACCCCCAAATACCAAATTCCACGACGCTCCAAAACCCGAAAATCGCTTCATCAACCGGATTCTAATCCAAAATTTCACAAAAACCCAAAAAAATCAATTCGCCGGGTACTACGGTAGCGAGCAGCGGCAACTAAAAACGCCAAACGTCGAGCCGTGGATGTATTTCGAGGGTGCCAACCGGAAAAACGAAAACGCCAAGATTTTTATCGATACCAAAAATTCGAAGAAATTCGGCGATAAATCGATTAAGGCGATTCCGAATTTTTCTGGAACATCGACATTTTCGATTGGGCAGGATTTGGGGATAATTCCCCCCGCAAATGAAGAAAAAGCTAATTTAAATCAGGAAAAATTTAAATTAAACACGGAAAAATTGGATTCGAGCCCTGAAAAATCTAATTTGAATCCGGAGAAAATATTGCCCATCGAATTCCCGGAAATTCGAATAAATTCCCGGCCGCTGCTCGCTACACCTAATGACGGGAGGGAAGAAGACCAAAATTCCGAAGGGCTACGAAGTGCACCAAATGACGGTGCGCTACAAGTGACACCTAATTCCGAGCGGCTACAACCTACACCAGATGACAGTTCACTACGAGCTACACCAAATGACGGGCCGCTACAAGTTACACCTAATTCCGAAAGGCCACAACCTACACCAGTTGACACGCGGCTACACGCTACAGCAAATTCCGAGCGGTTACAAGCTACACCTAATTCCGAGCGGCTACACGCTACACCAGATGACGCTAAGGAGTACGGTGGAGACCTCGGCTATAAGCCTACCATATTCCCTGATTTTGCCCCTAAAAATAACGAACTATTGATGAGTTTCGGCACGACGAAGCCTACCGTAACCCGGCCGTGGTGGGACCCTACGATAGCTACCGTATCCCAGCCGGAATGGCTAAAAAAGGCGTTGCGCGACGTGGAGGGCCCAAATTGGAGGTGGGGAAGCGGAAATACAGTACCCCGCGAGGAAGGGTTGCGGTATTACAGTAATCCACCCTGGGGCACTGTAGAAAAAGGCGATAGATTGGGAGTTGAAGACCATGAAGCGGGGATTCCGCAACGCTACCCGGGCAGTTTAACGTGGGCCACGGAAGCTACCGTACCCCAGCGAGGATTTTTGGGTACTGTAGTAAAGGAGAAAAAAGTGGATTTTGGAGAACATGAAGCCGGTATTCCGGAACGCTACGCCTGGGGTTCGGTAGAAAAAGGCAAAAAAGCTGATTTTGAAGACAATGAAGCCGGTATTCCGGAACGCTACTCCCGGATTACGGTACCCAAGCAAGGATTTTTGGGTACGGTAGAAAAAGGCGATAATTTCCAAATTCCGAAGCAATACCCTTGGAATACGTTAGAAAAGGGCAAAAAATCGGAATTCTTGAATCACCAAGCCGAAATTCCGGAACGATACGCCTGGAATACCCCAGAAAAAGGCCGTAATTTCGAAATTCCGAAGCACTACCCCTGGCCTACCGTAGGCCTACACGAGGGTACTGTGGACGGCCAGGGGGATACGGTAGATTTCGGCCCGAAAATTGATAACTGGCTATTTGGTCCGCCGCGGGGTACCGTATCCCGCGAGACGGAGCGCGTCGGAAAAATAGATTTTCACGACTCGGCCCCCACCGTAATCGACTCCACTACAGTACCCCCCTGCGCCAGAGGATTCCGCTACCATACAAAGTACGGTCGATTTATCGGGGGTGATCCCGGAAAATGGGTCCGAATTTTTGAAGCACCAAAAGTATCCGGATTACGGTGAACCGGAGGGTACGGTAGGAGGCGAAAAAAGTGGATTTTACGCTCGGAAGACTACCGTAAGCTCTGCGTCACCGACTACGGTAGAAAATGCAAAAAATGCGGATCTTGGAGCCAACAAAAATACTGTTATCCCTGTGGTTTTGAATGCTGTAGAAAATCCAAAGAATCAAGAATTCGACGGCCCAAAAACTACCGTAATCCCTGCAGTTTTGGATACGGTCGAAATCCCAAAAAATCAAGGATTCAAGGGCTTAAAAACTACCGTAACCCCTGAGACCGCAGCCACAGTACCCTCCGAAATTCAAGAAAATCACGAAATATTCGAAACTACCGTAACTCAGCCCCCGGGTCCCGCCACGATTTCGATTACGGTAGCTTCTGGAAATCCAGAAAATACGGAAATTTCTGCCGTAACCCACCCAGCCGGCTCTTCGACAGGAATTTTCCCAATCACCGTACCCCCCGCCCGGGGTCCCGCGGCGATGTGGAGTACTGTAGCCCCGCCCCCGTCCAGCACTCCCTTTTATTTGTGGCCAATTTTCACGCCAAAGCTCGTGCTCCCCACCCGACGCCCTGGCATTGTGCCAATTGAGAATAAATCGGATGAGGCGGCGATTCAGCGGTTGGCTAGAAGACTTTTAAAGGTACTGGCAAGTTAAATTATTTTGTTCTTATAGGCATCATTGTTTTAAATAATTATTTTACATTATTAATCTTTATTTAGATTTGAAAATAACATTAGCTCTGCCAGAAACGGAGTTATTGATATATGCACTTCTCGAGAATACTGTAGAAATAATGAAACATCTAGGTCGCTTGGGAAATTTTGCCGATCTGCCTAAGCGGGGGGGGGCGCAACTGTTAGAATTAGTAAAATAATGTTTTTAATTAATTTAATTATGTGCCTTAAAGGAGAAATTTTTTCCAAAATAAATTTTTCTAAATTGTTTATAGAAGTGGACTTATCCCAAATAGCTTCCGCATTTTTGCCAAGAATTAAGAAAAGAATGAAACATTTTGTGCAAAAAAATGTGGCGCTTATTAGAAAGCTTTCGAGACTTGCAAGTTGCAACATATTCAAAATATCGAGGTGACATAGCTTTAAATGAGTCTCAAAATATCAAAATTGAATCGTTGAATTGTTGTTATTACGTTGTAATTTAATCCTCTTAATTTATTAATTATTAAATTTTGATTTTTTAATTATAGATTTAAACATATTAATCAATTATATTTTAAAGGGACTAGGAATGCTGGGAGATCCAGCTGGAGACGACGACGGCCTCCGCCCAGCCGCTTCAACCCTCCCCCCACCGACCGTGACCCCGGATCTGGAGCTCTCGGAGCCGATGCAGCAATTCCTCGCGGCGCCCTCAACCTCAGGGAATTTCGTCTTTCAACCTGCCGATGACGCCGGGGTACGGTAGCTTTAAAATACGAAATAGCAAAAAAATATAATTAGAATGAATTGTCATTTCACCATTAATTAAAGCTTGAAAATTTCTGAGTTTTGTTTTAAATTGAAACACAATATTTTTTTGCTAATTGTTTAGTACGGTAGGTGAATAGATAGCATATTTTTTTATTTGATTCTTGATTTCAATATAACTTTTCTTTTTTTAAATAACAGTAAACCGTTTTTTAATGGCCAGGCTATGCTGACTTTAAAATCCTAGTTAGTGAAAAAATTTAGTATCGTTATTACCACACAGACATTATTACAAGTATAATATCTAAATATATTTTTGAATTTGAAACATAATTTTTAGCGTCTTTTCATACTTAAAACAAGCGATAGCAAGACGATTAATGAAGCCTTCGAAATTTCTAAATAAATTTTTCAATTGAAACATAATTTTTAGCGTCATTTGAGTACGGTAACTAAATATTAAACGTATTTTCTATTTTTTTAAATCAATATAATTTTTTACGGTTTTGGAATGACAAACGAATTTTTTTAAGGCTGGGTTACGGTAGGTAACCATCAAAACAGTATAACGGATCGTTTTTGTAACGACGTTGAAAAAGAACAAATTTTTCCGATTCTTCGGATTTTAAAACATAGACCAGGGTTGAAAAGCCGCTACGCGGCTTTTCACCCCTGGCCCCGTCTACTCGGTTTGGAAAGGGCGGACCGTTGCGCGGCTCTCGGGATTGCGCGGGCCTGAGGGCGGCTCTCGGCCAATGCGCGGCCCGCCTGCGGCTAATTGCGCGGGTCTGCCCTTTCAGCCGCGCAATCGGCCGCGGACGGAGCAAGCGCGGGCCGCGCATTTCGTCCAGAGTTCATGAAAGTACAAGAACTAAAACTTAGGCAATTCACTTCATTTTTGTCTAACTTCATATAGCGATTAATTATAATGCTACTTGATGATTCTTCAATCTGGTAGGATCAGCGTAACAACTTCTATGTGCTGCGAGGTTAGTTTCCAAATACATTACAGGTCTACAACCTTATGGAAGTTAGGATGGGGCTGAAAAGACCGATAAAAGTGGGTTTTTATTGTTGTAAATGTACTTTTGTTTTAGTTTCTAGAAATAGAAGCGATCACAAGCGGCAGACGGGCCCCGCCGCGCCATTTCCGCAACGATCTACCTTGGCCGCAGCACGATGCACATTTCAGGTTAGTTTTTTATCTATTGTTGCTTCCGTAACATGTGTTTCTGGAAACGCTGCCGCGTTTAGGATTGGTCTTTTAGGATTGATGATCCTGGGCAAGGGCGAGCTACAAATTTCGACCGCCTGGCGCTGGTCGGTGACACAGCAAAAAGCGCGGTAAGCTGTTTGAAATTATCGAGTTTCTTTGTGAATTCAGGAATGAGCGATGCTTCTATGGCCCGGGCGTGCGATGGATCGACAGGATATTGGTTTGTTTTCCTTTTATTTGGCTTAACGATCAAACTTGCCATAGTTGTGGGAATTTAGGGTATCAAAATGTCGCGTTTGCCTTGTTCTGTTAGCGATATTGTATTATTAAAGCTTATTTTAGCTACGCCGCACGAAAACGCGCCAACATGCCGAAAACGCCAAGTGATCTCGTCGAGTCAGAGGTATTTAGTTCTTGGAAATGACCTGTTTGTTTAGGGAAGGCCGATTTCGAGGCAAACGCCGCATCTACTAGGGAGTCGCCGGTGAGTAATTTTTCGCAGGTCTTTTTCGTCGTTTTATGTTTTTCTATTCTTAGTTACGTAGTTATTCAGGGTTCTGCCCGCGAGGAAAGAAGCAGATTTGAAAGATTTGGCAACGCCGCGCGGCATCCGACCGACTGGCGCGAGAAACAGGTACGTGAAATATTGTAGGGTGCTTTTGCATTATCAGGAGGTCATTCGTCTGAGGGTAAGTTTGTCAAAATCTTATTCGACGAATCATCAATAAGAAAATATGCTTTTCAGGGGTTCTAGTTTTATCCGTCACCACGAAAGTAGGTCTAAAATTTAGTCTATAAATCGACAAATATATATCCTGCCTTGGCATCTACTACTTAGCCAATTTATAATTAAATAAAATATAATTTATACCAGACCAAACCCAAGCTAATTAAGGAAGATGCCTGTAAGCGAACTCTAGGACATCTTCACCGGGCAACTCTACTCGCAGGATGAAATACCCATATTTTTTCTATGTTCTATTGTGATTTTCTAATGCAGTGTCGTGATATAAATACAAAAGAGTCATCACACTTCCTTGCATCGGTCCCGAGCAATAGAACCTGCTAAAAAGCAGGTTTAATACGTAATTTAAACGTTTTAAAGAGGGAAAAGCCTAGCTACGGCCCGTTTGCCGCGAGAGCCGCCCTCAGGCCCGCGCAATCCGGAGAGCCGCGCAACGGCCCGCCCTTTCCAGATTGCGCGGGCCTGGGGGCAGGCACATCTCCAGGCCCGCCCTTTCCCCCGCGCAACGGTCCGCCCTTTCCAAACCGAGTAGCTCCCCATGATATTCTACACTTTGCATAATTCGAGCTGCCGGCCCGAAAAAAAATGAAAAGCGCTCGCCCTTCACCCTTTATATAGGCTCTCCCCACTTCCGGTGTATGCTAATTGATTCCTAACAAAGTGGGTTCCCGAGATTTTCACAAAAACTTAATTTTAATATCGAAAATAGCACTTTTTGCCTAAGCTGATATGCGTGCAGTCGTGTCATGAGCATTACGCACCTAATGACGTATCATACACCCTCTTAACTTCTTCCCTTATTGAGATACGACTGGAACATACGGACGGAAGTTGCATGCAAATGCACACACACACACACACAGACACTATTTTTTTATATATAGTAGGATTTTTCCCCAAAAGTTATGGGAGTGAAAAACAAATCTAATGAAAATTATTCAAAATGACAAATGTAGATTTTTTAAGCAAAATATATTTATGAACCATAAACATAAAAAAAAATCATTTTTAGCAAAAAACTACGGTAGTCAAAACTAACGAATGAAAACCGTTACTTTTGGCGAATAATTGGACAAAATTTAATTTAAAGCTTCCTAAAGAAATAAGAAACATCTATTTTTAGTCAGATGCTACGGTAGCTACCATAACTGAAGAGGAGCTCCGCGCCGAGCGTATCATCCCGGAAAACATCGCTCGTATGCTGCGGATCGGGCCGATTGGGGAGGGGCCAGGCTGCCCGGCCACCGTTCGGGTCCAAATATTACGGTAGGATTGAGGAATTATGATTGTAAGGAAATTATGGAAAAAAACTAAACTAAAAATTACATAAAATTACAAATATCAAGACAACAAAACAAGGAAATAATGTTCCAGATGCTCCGAGTCGATCCTTGACGATACGATGAAACATATGATGCCGATGGATATGAGCTCGATGTTTGGAGGACGGCAGGTACGGTCGGGACTTGAATTTTTTAGTAAATATTATTTTTTGTGTTTATCTTTCGAGCTTAGCTTTCCGAATTTTATCAGGCCCAAAAACATAAAAAATCAAAGGAATCATCGAAAAATCGAAACATCCAAATAAATTACAAGCAAATGGACCGAATTAAAATAATTCAGGGAAGGTATTTATATGATATTTTTGACCTGAAGTTAAAAACAAAAAAACCTATTAAATTGTTAGTCTACAAAAATCTACAAAAAATTTCCGATTTAATGCCTGTAAATTAAAAAAATTAAAGTAAATTGTTTTCAGACAGTAGTGAAACATGCTTTTTCTGCTTCTTTATAGCCCGGCCAACACGACCAATTCTGCGCAAACGCGCAGCGATACCTACAATGTGCCGAGGGGCACGCCACTACGAATCCGGACTGTTTGCGGTAGGTTAAATATATCGCTCGCGCGCTGAATTTTTTGTCTCTCTCTCTCTATCTCTCTCGCTCTCTCTCTCTCTCTCGCTCTCTCTCGCGCGCTCTCTATATCTCGCTTTATCCAGCTTTTTAGCGCCCTATCCACCGACTATCTCCATCCCACCGTCAAGGCGTTGAACAACTTTACGTGCTCGGTAAGGCTGAAAAACGCATGTTTCGGTGCTTAATTAAATTTAAATTTATTAGATTGTAGTTTTCGAAATCTAAAAATGTGTGCTAAAAACCCATATGCAACAGCGGTCGAATTCACTAAATTTTCCGGCTTGGTTGATCCAAAATAACGAAACATATTTTTAACTGGATTTTGGCAACAAAATCTGTATTAACTATGTATTTAAATAAGATTAGTTCTGTAAAGCAAATAACCCTAAAAGTACCATTTTCAGGGCACAGGAACGCTACTGTGGGCCAGCAATCGAGAGTGTATTTTGCGCGTCACCCAATCGCAGCTTGTCAATTCGTGTATCGTCAGCAAAGTCGAGCGGAATTCGGAGAAAAATGTAGCGATTTACTGCCTCAACAATCCCTGCCAGCCTGCCCTCTCCTCTTCCTCAACAATCTCTGCTAGCCGGCCCTCTCCTCTTCCTCAACAATCTCTGCTAGCCTGCCCTCTCCTCTTCCTCAACAATCTCTGCTAGCCTGCCCTCTCCTCTTCCTCAACAATCTCTGCTAGCCTGCCCTCTCCTCTTCCTCAACAATCTCTGCTAGCCCGCCTTTTTTAGCCGCTCTGCCCACTCATCAGCCAGCTAAAAGATTGCGTCCAGCGTGCCGCTACCGTACTCTGCGATTCCGCTCAAAACGCCCAGCTGAATACGCTTATTAACGATGCAAGTTTTTAGCGTTTAGTAGAATAAAAACTGAAAGTGTGCGTTGTTAACGATACATTATAGATAAAATTTAGCATTTTTTACGAAATTAATTTTTATATGAAAGTTTTTCCATTTTCAGCTCTCCCAACTCGTGGACTGTACAGCCTTGCGTAGCCGGGATCCGGTGGTCCCGGTGACAGGTGAGAGAGAGAGAGAGAGAGAGAGAGCGAGAGAGAGAGGGAGGGAGATAACTATAACTTTCAGTCCCATGCCAGTCTCTGCGCGAAGTAATCCTCAGCGAATTTCACTCAACCCTTGATCGAGCTTACCTCGACTATTTGCCATCCTGTCGTCCCGACGGCGCGTACAGGGCTACACAGTAAGTGTCTCAGCACCCTTAAATGAAAGCTATGATGCCGCAAGGTAGGTTACGTCCGTAACATTCTTTTTACCAAAATCCAAAAAAGCGTTTCATGTTTTTCGCACCTTCGCTGCAAAATTTTAGAAAAAGTTATTAGTCATGGATCATAACTCGTATTATCGTAAAACCCAGTTTAAACTAGTTTATTTTATGAAATTGACATGAGCTTCGCGCGCTGAAATTTTTAGAATTTAGAATTCTAGAATTTTAGAATCATCTAGGTTTTTTACATTTTTTAAGAAACCTTTGTAAAGTTTATACGTTTCGGAATAGTAAAAAAACAGCTTAGAAACACTGCCGCTATCCATATTCGTAAGGTTGGATCCTAAAAAACCCTTAAGTGCTAGATTCTAAAATAAATGCTTCATTTTTCCATTTTTTTGCCTTTCCGAAAAATGTTTCATGTTATCAGGAGTTTCACACGAAAAAACAAAAAGCAATGGTCCGCATTCTTTCGTGCAAATTAAATTTGTTAGCATTTACACAAAGCATTACAAGAAAAATTTATTTTAATAATAATTAGAAGACCTGCCGACACCTTTAAAAAGTCGTTATAATGTTTTTGAGCTCCACACATTAAGCCTAGAGGGATACGAAATCGCTATAAAAAAATAAAAACATTTTTAATGAACTTCAGATGTTCCCAAAAAGGTTCCTGCTGGTGCGTCGATGATTTTGGGCTGCCCATGGTTGAGACTTTTACTGGTCCGAACGAGGCGCTAGCAGATTGTGGAGGTGAAACATCTATTTTACGAACTTACAAGCTCGCTTCGCCATATAATTCGGTTTCTAAATTGAATTATTTAAATTTAAGGCGGCCCAACCTACAGCTGCCAACGGCTTCCTGATGCTCAATTTTGTGAGGTCACACAAGAAGAGCCGGAGCAGGCGATAAGGTAGGCAGGCCAGCAGAGGTTGTTGAGCAAGAGAAGAGGGCAGGCTAGCAGAGATTGTTGAGGAAGAGGAGAGGGCAGGCTAGCAGAGATTGTTGAGGAAGAGGAGAGGGCAGGCTAGCAGAGATTGTTGAGGAAGAGGAGAGGGCAGGCTAGCAAGAGATTGTTGAGGAAGAGGAGAGAGCAGGCTAGCAGAGATTGTTGAGGAAGAGGAGAGGGCAGGCTAGCAGAGATTGTTGAGGAAGAGGAGAGGGCAGGCTAGCAGAGATTGGTGACAGAACCGTACCACAATTATAAAGGGCAGTTTCGTGTCATTGTCAAAAAATTAGAAACGCATTTTTTTAAGATAAAAAGCGATTTTCTAATTCAATTTCTAATTTTATTCTTTTTATTATTTTCATATGATAGTTAGTTTAATTTAACACATATTATTTTAGATGGGCCCTAGAAGAGGGCGTCTGCCGGCCATATACCATCCGTGAATGCCGCGAAAATAAATTCCTCCCACCCTACACCCTGACCTACGATGAATGCCAGCTGTTTTGCCTGTATCGAAAGTCGTAACATGAATTTGATTTCCAGCATTTTAATATAGTCTTAATATTGATAATCTAATTCTCAAATCTGCCCCGAATTTGCTCCACCCCGCCCCGAATGATACGTGTATAAACTTAATAAAGTTGAAAAAAAAAAATAAAAATTAGTAAAATAGAAATAAAAGCGGAAGTTTTTATTAAATAGAGTAGTTAATATAAAAATGAATATTTAATAAAAAAAAATTTGTACCCAATAATGATAAAAGGGGATAAAAAAAAGAAAAGAAAAAGATCTACCTGTTGATTACCTGTTTCAAATCATCACGCTTCTCGAGAAATCATGATTTTTTAATTATTTTTGCAACGGTTAAATTTATCGGAACTGTACGGAATCGACAAGATATAATCCCCAAGGTTCGACCCCGCACTTCTAACTCTGGACGAAACACGGATTTTCACCACAATTTTCCTCTCGCTTCGGATGAACGCCCTTTTCACGCAGCCAATTTCAATAACTTTTGCCGTTCCTTCCACTCGCAACACCGGCAATTTGCCTCCTGCTGCCCTCTGCCTTTCTTTGTGCCCCATTGGATTTTTGGGCGGATACGGTGAAAGGGCACATTTTAGAATGGCGGCGCAAACATGCGCGGGGTGCTTAAAATAGCCCAAAAAGCAGGGCGACTTTGCAGGGCTATGCCAAAGCCTAAGCCTAATAAACCTAACCTAAACATAGGCCTAAGCCTCTGCCTAAGCCTAAGGCGAAGCATAACCGAAACCTAAGCCTAGGCCTAAGCCTAAGCTCAAGTCTACTCTAAGCCTAAGCCTTGGCCTAAGCCTAAGCCTGAGCCCAAGCCTAAGCCTAAACTAAGCCCAAGCCTGAGTCGAAGCCTAAGCCTAAGCCTAAACCTAAGCTTAATTCTACCCTAAGCCTAAGCCTAAGCCAAAGCCTAAGCCTAATCTAAGCCCAGGACGTCTCTATCAATTTCACGTGATCCGCCGGAGATAGCCAGAGAAAATCTAAACGGTATGTAATCTCCGTAATCTCGCTATGTCCACGCATGAACTCACTCCGCGAAGGTCTGAAACCGGGAGGCCTTGAAACACATATTAGGAAAAAAAAATTCTGGCTAGAAACATTTAAAGGAACTAGGAAGTGCCAGAATAAACTCCAGGGATTGACTAGGTATAGACAGCTAGGCAGCCTGGTAAAAAGGCAAAAAACTGCGAAAAATAGATTCCGCTGGCAACGAAGGTTTTGAGAATTTTTCCGGAACATGCAACCAGCATACCGTATTAGGTGTTACAAAGGCAACCGTGAGCTCTGCGCAATTAGAAGCATTTCATTTTGGGGTTTGAATTTTGATTTTTTTGAGTCGATTGAGATGTTTCACTAATGGCTGATCGATACGTTAATTTCGAACCAATAATTCCTTTTTTCCATTGCTTTTATTTATCTAGGCTTTGTTTTAGAATATCGGCTAATTATAAATTGAACTATGGACCTATATTTCAGGGTTCCAAACACCTAATTTTACAGCGCTTAATTTTTTGGATTAATTTTAATGTTTCAGCAATGATTGATAAACCCGAATTTTTGATCTTATACAATCGCAATGGCGTCAAAGTCTTTCTGAAGCTGCCTAAAAATTCGAAATTCGTCCCTCGACTTTCGAATCCAGCAAAATTTTCGAAAAGCGATCCGAGTTCTTTTTTTGAGATTTCGAGAATTTTTTTGAAAAGATGACAAGCCTTAGAAGCTGAGGGCCACCAAGTTGGGTTGGTTGTTTGAAGCGGAAGGAAGGGAGGAAGGGAAAAGCCGGGCAGAGAATGGCCCCAATCAGCCGCCCAAGAAAATCCACAGCACCCCCGCCGTTTCCGGTTGGGCAGTGAATCCGGATAAAACTTAAAGTTTCAAAATAGGATGGGACGTTTGGGAAATGGCGATGTTTAATGACATCAACTTTGCTTTCAAAAGTCTACCTATAAGACAAATTCAATGCGTATTTTACTTGAAACATTCGTATTTTGGCGCTCGTCTGTTAGCGGGGGGAACAATTTCTATGTTCGGCCTATGCTTAATACGGAATTATATCGTGCCTTTAGTAGTTTTTTTGATTGCTAACGAGGGAAGGGCACGCTCGCGGCTACCCCCGTGTAATCGACTACGGAGAACACGATGCCGCTGTCCGATTTTGCTACGGAGGCCTGTGGGCAGAGATACAGCACTTCCGGAAAATGATGATTTGCATGCGAGCCTTATTAGGGTACTATGACTAGGACTATGGTACCATCAGTTGAATGGCCGAGTGGTAAGCAACTAGCTTGATAGGATAGTGGCAAGGGTGCGGATTCTCTCACGATTTTCTCATTTTGCTTTTTGACAACTTTTTTTTGCTGAAGTCCAGAACCTTGTCTAAATGTGTCAAATGTCATTCTTGATGCCATATGAAAGGTTTAGCGAACAAACAAAAACTTTTTCGAAAAATTTTATTTTACGTGTAACTACGAAAACACGAAACTAACACGCCTCGGCAAGTTGTAACTAAAACTACGAAAACACCGAGGTGGTGTGTTTTTCGCAATAGGTGTTTCATTTATTCATGAATATCCGGGCAGCAAAATCTCAATGATCCTCGAATTATATAATTATTTATATATTATATAATTATAGCCGAATTATAAATAAAACAGCCGATTCTTAAAAAAAAAACTCCCAGATCGCTTGTGGCAAAATATAATG
Source organism: Mesorhabditis spiculigera (assembly GCA_958295435.1). Taxonomy (NCBI): domain Eukaryota; kingdom Metazoa; phylum Nematoda; class Chromadorea; order Rhabditida; family Rhabditidae; genus Mesorhabditis; species Mesorhabditis spiculigera. The sequence goes on from CATQJA010002289.1 coordinate 37,805, forward strand.
TTGCGCTGAAAATCAAGGTCGCTGAAAAAAATAATAACTTAGTTCATGCAACTTAGAAATTTGCTCGAGTTAAGGCGTTCGAGCTCTTGGGCAGATTTGTACATTTAAGCTCAAGAACCGTTCTTATTCAAGCCTAGGTTTTTCTATTAATCGCTGTTTTGTTCTTAAAAGGTATTTCCAAGGACTTCTGTGTACAAAAACTGCAAAATTTTTGAAGGAATTGTATTCCTGGTTGAAAAATTGTTTTTGTTTGGCACTGAATAACATTTCGTAATTTTCCGGCTGCTTCGTAATCTTCTTGAAACTGTAAAAATTACTAAAAATCACAAAGATTATTATATTCGAATATTAGGAACACCAGAACAATTTGAAACGCGAAAAACCAGGCTCTCGAAAACTTTGATGTATCAAAATACTAAAGTTTTCTGTGCAAATAGCAAAAGATAGTTTGCTCACATTAGGAGTTCAAAAATAAAGCCGAAGCCTAAGCCTAAGCCTAAGCCTAAGCTTAAGCCTGAGCCCAGGCCTAGTCAGCCCCGAAAAGCTCAATGACCAGACTAGGCTCTAGACTTCAACGCCCCTTTAATTCGTGAAAAGCAAAGGAAAAATGTGTTTCACCTATTCCTTTAAGCTATGCATTAGCACGAACCCTTGTTTCTTCCTCTCTTCCCTCGCATCCAAGGGGGCGTGGCCCGAGGGTTCGGATCGAGGCCGAATTTTCGGAGCCGGCCATTCTCGACGAGCCCAGGCGGACACGTCTACCCCAACAATATAAGGTTAGATATTTTATTGGATTACGGTAGCTGTTGCAGAGATTCTTTAAGAAAGGCAGGTAGCAGATATTGTTGAGGAAGAGGAGAGGGCAGGCTAGCAGAGATTGTTGAGGAAGAGGAGAGGGCAGGCTAGCAGAGATTGTTGAGGAAGAGGAGAGGGCAGGCTAGCAGAGATTGTTGAGGAAGAGGAGAGGGCAGGCTAGCAGAGATTGTTGAGGAAGAGGAGAGGGCAGGCTAGCAGAGATTGTTGAGGAAGAGGAGAGGGCAGGCTAGCAGAGATTGTTGAGGAAGAGGAGAGGACAGGCTAGCAGAGATTGTTGAGGAAGAGGAAAGGGCAGGCTAGCAGAGATTGTTGAGGAAGAGGAGAGGGCAGGCTAGCAGAGATTGTTGAGGAAGAGGAGAGGGCAGGCTAGCAGAGATTGTTGAGGAAGAGGAGAGGGCAGGCTAGCAGAGATTGTTGAGGAAGAGGAGAGGGCAGGCTAGCAGAGATTGTTGAGGAAGAGGGAGAGGGCAGGCTAGCAGAGATTGTTGAGGAAGAGGAGAGGGCAGGCTAGCAGAGATTGTTGAGGAAGAGGGAGAGGGCAGGCTAGCAGAGATTGTTGAGGAAGAGGAGGGGGCAGGCTAGCAGAGATTGTTGAGGAAGAGGAGAGGGCAGGCTAGCAGAGATTGTTGAGGAAGAGGAGAGGGCAGGCTAGCAGAGATTGTTGAGGGAGAGAGGAGAGGACAGGCTAGCAGAGATTGTTGAGGAAGAGGAGAGGGCAGGCTAGCAGAGATTGTTGAGGAAGAGAGAGAGGGCAGGCTAGCAGAGATTGTTGAGGAAGAGGGAGAGGGCAGGCTAGCAGAGATTGTTGAGGAAGAGGAGAGGGCAGGCTAGCAGAGATTGTTGAGGAAGAGGAGAGGACAGGCTAGCAGAGATTGTTGAGGAAGAGGGAGAGGGCAGGCTAGCAGAGATTGTTTGGGAAGAGGAGAGGGCAGGCTAGCAGAGATTGTTGAGGAAGAGGAGAGGGCAGGCTAGTAGAGATTGTTGAGGAAGAGGAGAGGGCAGGCTAGCAGAGATTGTTGAGGAAGAGGAGAGGGCAGGCTAGCAGAGATTGTTGAGGAAGAGGAGAGGGCAGGCTAGCAGAGATTGTTGAGGAAGAGGAGAGGACAGGCTAGCAGAGATTGTTGAGGAAGAGGAGAGGGCAGGCTAGCAGAGATTGTTGAGGAAGAGGAGAGGGCAGGCTAGCTGAGATTGTTGAGGAGAGAGGAGGGGCAGGCTAGCAGGGATTGTTGAGGAAGAGGAGAGGACAGGCTAAGAGTTGTTGAGGAAGAGGAGAGGGGTAGGCTAGCAGAGTTGTTGAGGAAGAGGAGAGGGCAGGCTAGCAGAGATTGTTGAGGAAGAGGGGAGGGCAGGCTAGCAGAGATTGTTGAGGAAGAGGAGAGGGCAGGCTAGCAGAGATTGTTGAGGAAGAGGAGAGGGCAGGCTAGCAGAGATTGTTGAGGAAGAGGAGAGGGCAGGCTAGCAGAGATTGTTGAGGAAGAGGAGAGGGCAGGCTAGCAGAGATTGTTGAGGAAGGGGAGAGGGCAGGCTAGCAGAGATTGTTGAGGAAGAGGAGAGGGCAGGCTAGCAGAGATTGTTGAGGAAGAGGAGAGGGCAGGCTAGCAGAGATTGTTGAGGAAGAGGAGAGGGCAGGCTAGTAGAGATTGTTGAGGAAGAGGAGAGGGCAGGCTAGCAGAGATTGTTGAGGAAGAGGAGAGGGCAGGCTAGCAGAGATTGTTGGGAAAAGTGTTTTCGAATTGACAAAACCAGAAGATAACCCTGTAATGCTTAGAACTAAATATCTCGAATTTTGCAAAATTTTGAAAAAAGGGTTCTTTAAATGTTTTCGGAAATAAAGCTTCATGACAAACTTCAGACAAAAATCCTGATTTTGGTAAAATTTTTTGAAACATTCCTTGCAAATTCAAGGTTACGTTAGAAAAAATAGGTTTCGATTAAACCCAATCAACAACTTTCAAAAATTTAATTCAATTCGATGAAAATCTTCTATTGGCTTAAGTTATCCAGTTTTGGATGGGCATTTCATGTCCCTCCCGGCTTTCCCTTAAAATATTAAATTTGAAGTTTTGAAAATAGGATATCTAGGATTCATACTTAATAAATCGGGAACAAAAATCAACATTTTATAAAATTTTGAAACATTTCTCACAAATTTAGCTAGCGATTTAAAAAAGAAGTTTCAATTCAACTTAATAACTCAATTAAGAAGATTGAGCGCAATTTAAGGGTCATGAATTTTTGATAGGTATAATATTATTTTTAAATCTTAAAAAGAAGTTTTTAGATGTTTTCGGAAACTACAGCACTCATACGTAATAAATAGGAAACGAAAATATGGCCTTTTGTAAAATTTTGAAACATTATTCACAAATTTGCGAATGCCGGATAAAAAAAATAGGTTTTAGCGCGGCTCAACTTTTTTCTAAGAATTTGAACTCCAGTCGTGATGATTCTCTATCTTATGAATTTATCCTGTTTTTGAATTGAGATTTTAGGGTTTTTTAAATTTAAAAATTTGTAACAGAATGTTTTTTCGATGTGTTTGAAAATATAGTTACTTAACAAATAGGAAACGAAAATCTGGAATTTATAAAATTTGAAACATTTTTTGCAAATTTTCCAATTTTTAACAGCTAGATCATATGTTTCAACTAGACATAAAATTTTTTATAAAAAATTGGACCGAATTCTGGGAAATCGCTTTCTGATTAATTTATCCAATGTTTGGATTGACATTTCTTAACGCTTTTTTCGCTTCCTTGTCTTCGCTATCGGGTCGGGCGGGTGGGTTGGGAATTTGATTAATTTTTTTGCTGCCCCCGTTCCTCATCTTTTCTAGAAGCATTTTCAAGGCGGCTGTAACAATACCCGCCCACGGCATCAATAATTTGTGGAATATTTTTTCGCGGGATTTTTTTTCTACGGGTAGTGTACTCGTAGCCGGAATCAGGAAAACACATTGGAAATCAGGAAAAAACCTTCCCTTATTTAAATTTGAATTGAAACAGAATTTTAATTGTTTAGATTTTAAATATTATTTTAATATATACATTTTTATACTTTATATAAAAATAATACATTTTTAATACATAGATTATATCGATAAATAATAATTAGTTGGCTTTTGCGGTTTATGAAATAAACATATGTTTCAAAAATTGCTAAAAAGCCAAAAATTTTTACTTTCACGTTGGCTGGTTATTTTGAACTGACAACATAGTTTTGATATAAATAATTACTTTTTTAAATATTTAAATAATTAGAATTATAGCCATATGGCTAATATCCTTCGAGTTTAAAAATTCCGGCGCCATTTTTCGATTTTATACTGCCCCTAGGAATTTAATCTTTCTGGAAATACATAAATTTCTAGAAGCCTAGCGTAAAATTCACTGCAAAATAATAATTTAAACAAAAAATTTTTGATTTTATTTAAATTTCTGTAAATTCAGATGGGCGCCTCTCGGACCGGCGTGCTGTGCCTTTTCCTGCTCTTCTCGATGTTGCTGTCCGCCTTCGCACAGTACCCCCTCCGGAATGAGGTGCGTCGCGGAATTTGCGTGTTTTATTTATTGAACGATTTCAAATTTAAATTAAAGTATTAAAATTTAAAATTCTTAAATTGAATTTGACAACATTCGTCCCGGAACATTAGCTCTGGCCATTAAATGTTAGCCTTCACCCGAGCCGAAACATTGTTTTTCTAAAGTTGATTGCAGAATTAGATGATTTTTTAACTGTTTTGTTATTTAAAAAAATTGACGAGTTACGAAATACAAAAAAGCAGAGATGACTCGACAATCATTTCAAATCAAAAACAATTCAGAACCTTGGATAGCTTTCCCCTAGAAAATTAGCCGACCCCCCGATAACGCATAAGGTCCGATTTTTAAGGTATCAAAATTATCCCCATTGTCTTTATTGCTGTACTATGGAATTCCAGGCATATAATTCACACCTTTTCATTTAAAAATAAGAATAAATTAAATTTGCCGCAATTTCCTGCCGGGGTACTGTAATTCCAAAAATTTCGTGGTTTCTAAAAAATTCGTAATTCCGCTCCGTTACTCTAGACGACAAAGAGGGCCGATGAAAAACCGAGGGGGAGCAACCCATCGAAGCATACCAAATTTCCATAATTTATAATGCCGTAATGTGGCTGTGTCGGGAGGAGGAGCGTCGCGTAAAAGCCTCCCCACCTCTTTGTAGCCCTGGCAATTTGAATGAATAATTTTCGGCGGAGTTTGTCAGAGTTTCTGGGTTCTTTCGACATGGAAAAATTGAAAAAAAAAAACTAAAAAATTTGCGGGACGATAAATTAACAAATGTTAGATTAATTTTAAGGTATACATACTTTTTCATGCACTGGAACGTAATACAATATTTTAATCTTATTTTTATTGGATTCAAATTACCAGGGTCTCTTTGACCATTATCTTCCGAACCATGATTGGCTTGGGCAGGCACCAGACAACTATGTTTTTAATTTGAAACCTCAGATTTTAAAATTTTTAAGGGTCAGTAGAATTTGACGGGTTTAAGGGTTTTAAACACGATTTTGGGTACGCATTAGGCAACGAAAATAAATCAACGCAATGGATTAAGGTCGAAATCCATCTAAAATTTTAACGGCATGATGTTCGACATTTGGAAAGTAACTTAACGTTATTGAGCTCGATCTCTAGATTCTGAGCTCGTCTTCGTAGCTGCCTCAAGGGGGCTCTAGGCTCTCTTTTCTCTTCTCTCTTTAGGCTCTGGCTTAGGCTTAAGCCAAAACGATGCCTTCGAAGCCAAAAAATTGAAATTTTTTTGTGAAAACGGATGGTTTCCACATAACTTTTTTAAATAATATATGTTGAAAAGGTTCGGTTTGGTTTTCAAGTCGGTACCTTACAGTAACCGATTACGCGACGGAAGCGTACCGCCTGTGTGCCGCGGTACGGAAAAAATCATGGGGGGGGTTAGTGAAAAAATCCATAGTCTTCCCTTACGCGTCCCATTTAAAGCCGTTTCCAGAGAACAACTCCGTATTACTTTTATGCAAATCGTCATTCATAAGAGGGTCCCATCCCGTGTCTCGCAGCGGCGTCATTGTGTATTGGACCGGAATAATGATGCGGGAATATTTTAATAGAATTATTCGCCGAGAAATTAAGTGGGTTTTGGAGTTTTGCCAAAACCTCGAAACCGAAGAGGAACTAACCGGCTAGGGGATTTTTTTCTTGTTGTATAATTTGCAAAACACACTTTTTTGCAAAATCTTGACGAAAGCGCAGGAACAACCCAATAATTCGTTACGAAATTTCGATTTAAATTCAAAGATTTGCCGTAGTCATCAAAACAGAAATTATCCCCACAAAAATTTTTTTGATAAAGATTTTTTAAAAACATAGCTTTGCGATTTGTCTAACTCGTCATATTAACATTTTAAATAAAAGGATTATTTAATTACCTACCTCCTCAAAATTTAAAAACTTTTAGTGCCAATTGTAAAGGCAAGATTGGATGCGTCAGCGCGAAAAACTTTGCGCACCACTTTTTTATTTTACTTGAAACACAAATTTTCGACTAGTTTTTTGATTTTTTTCTAACGTTCTTTGATGCGGAATCACTCTGCAGAAGCTGCGAAAATGGCAGGAATTCCAATTAGAAAAACGCCCAGCGCCTAATCCCCCAAATTTCTTTAAGCCTAGGCGCGTTCCGAATTTTTACGAGCCAACCCACCCCCCGGATGTTAATTTCGAAAACAGGAAAAAACGAGGAAAACCGAAAACTGGCAAATTATTGCAAATATATAAAAATTGTAAATATGCATTGGAGCAGAAAGTGAAAAAAATGGATTGACACCTGGCACAAAGATAACTTGAAACATTTATTTTCAAAGGAGGTGTTGCTCATCCAGTTTTTTTGAAAAACTTTTACTGTTATGGAAATGATATGTATTACAAACATATTTATTTTTTTACATCACACATCATTACATGTTTTATATATATTTATTTTATTTTATTTATCTCCTTAGATTCACTTAATCTTCTCCAAGAATAAAAAAACCCGCTAATTAAAAGCTCCAAGAAACGCAGAGAATGGTGATTCGCTAAAACATATTTTTTTTGAGAATCGAAGAGTGTAGTTCGGACTTGAAAACCTAAAGGGGTTTGAATGAATTTCGTTAGCATAAGAGAGAGCGTTAGAGAGAGAGAGAGAGAGAGAGAGAGAGAGAGAGAGCGAGAGAGAGAAATAATGAGAGAGCTAGAAAGGAGAGAATATCATAGATAGTTTATCGTGTGATTCTATTAACCGAGAAATTTCGGCCATTCAGTATAAAAAAATCGAAACACATTTTTTCCTCATAACGTCATTTTGCCGTCTTTTCAAGTAGTGAACGGCTACGGCTAAAATAGATAGTACAAACGGGCGATGATGCAAACTGGAAAATTGGATTAAAACCCAATTAACCCAATTCAAATTTAACCCAATTCGGGTGGCCATTCCATTTTAGGCACCCAGCCGATGTCGTGGTCCCTCTAAGCTAATTTGCCGCGTTTCCCAGGGGGGCCTTTGCATGAAAATCGCCTATAAAAAGCGTTGAAGAGTCAATATAAAATGAGATAACCCATTTAAAGTTAAATGAGTGTAAATAAATAGTGTAAAAGTTCATTTAAAGTGGCAAGACACGTACGGCGATTTTTTGTGGATCGTTTTCCATTTCATTCGTTGGCAAGAATCATCTCCAAAAGAATTTCTGGATAACTTTTGTAATTAAAACGCGTTTTTTTAAATAAGATTTTCGAAATTATTAAATTTAGAAAATCAGTTATCTGATTCTCTTGGAAAATACACATTTTATTTAAAGTGGAATTTATTTGAAACAAAAATAATAAAATAATTCTCGTAACTTTTTAGTTCGGCCTGGGCGAGATGATCAAGGACAAGCGGGACTTCTACTTTGGTGACAGCCCACGCGGCTTCGGCGGTCTCCGAGGTACGGCAGTTTGGATTCGAGAGGTTATCCCTCTCTCACACGCTCTCTCTCTCTCTCTCTCTCTCTCTCGCTCTCTCTCTCTCTCGTTTTCTCCCTCCCTCCGCTCGACCTTTTAGTCGAAACCTTCCTTTTAAAAAAGTATGTTGTATTGAACGGAATATACCAAAAATTGTGTGATATAGCTAATTTTCTCGAACCTGTAATTGGATGCTTATTTTTACAGATTTTAATCTTATTATAGAAATTCTATTGAAACGTAAAATTTCCAATTTAAATAGATGCCGTACCAAACTCCTTATAGTACTTTGGCTGACTGTCACCACTAGGCAATTTATTGCAACAACCATTTTTCACGGCTTCGTTCTTTTAATGAAGCATCTAATTAACGATCTATTTCCGCTGTGGAATGTATCATAGACTAGGCTATAATTGAATAATAACAGCATAATTTTCAGCTTTCTATTTAGCATAAATTCAGCATTTGTAGCATAATTTTTCGCTTTCTAACCGAAAAAAGACCATTAGGTTATCAGCGCTGCCCACTGGTACGCATTTTAGTGAAACGTTTTTTCCTGCTTGTAATTTTTCGAAGGACAAGGATAGCGTATTAAGGCATCTATTTTTGTATCAAAAACGAATTCTCCAATCACAAACTCAAATGAGTAAGCTTATTGGATTCAGCTATAAATTTATTTTCATGGTTAAAAATAAATTATTGAATTTAGTTGGAGACAAGATATTTCATATAAAATCAATTGGTGATAAAACTATTGAAATATTTAACAAATAAATGTTTTAGCTCATTAAATACCAGATTTCACAGCAATCAATCACATTCAATCACATATGTAAAATTTAGTTTAAATGTATACAATGCCTACTTTCAATTCACTTTAATTTCAGGTCTCCGCGGGAAGCGCGCCTACTTGCGCGGTTTTGGCGCCAAGGGGCTGCGCGGCAAGCGATTTCACGCTTAAAATGGAAAAATAAAAATTCAATTATTTGGACGAAATTGAAATGTTTTAAAATTCAAGCTCAACCCCCGGCCACGGCACTCGGCATTGTCTCGATCATATTATTTAGCTGTATTTTGTACAGTACCCATGATGGCTGTCATTTGGTGTCACTCGGAATTTTTAACGGCACGCACACGCACTCCCTATATCTCTCTTCTCTAGTCCCTCTCCGTTTTCGTGTTCTCTCGCCCCTCAGCCTCTCGTCTCCACTCCCCGGTTTTCCACAGCGTTTTCCTCGGAATAAAACGTTTTGTTGTATACAACGGAGAAAGGAAGCCTAAGACAAGCCTAGCATAAGGCTAATCCGAAGCCAAGCTTAAGCCTAAGCCCAAGCCTAAGCCCAAGCCTAAGCCTAAGACGCCTAGGCCTAAGGATAACCTATGCCTAAGCCTACGCCTCAGCCAAGTATTCGCCAAGTCAAGCGTAAGCAGGTGCCTACTAAGCGAAGTCAAGCCTAAGTCAATCCTAAGCCATATCCTAAGCCTAAGCCAAGCCTAAGCCTACGACTAAACAATATCCGGTCTTTTGAAAAATATGTTTCAATCCACCTTGATATGAAAGATTCCTTTGCCATGTCAATCCCTCAGCCTTTTTACCTCCAAGTTCCGACAAGACTCGCCTTCTAAAGTACTATTTAAATTACCGGAAATTTATCGAATATCGCATGCAAATTTTTTAGGCTTCCGCGGCAAGCAGCTGCAGCGCGCGGCTCATCCCCGACTGCATTTCGTTCAGATTGTCCATCGTATCGGGGGCCGGTCGGCGGCCGATCACCCCTGAAATCACCCGGAAATTGAATTAAATTAAATATTTAAAATTTGAACTATTTAAGCTATTTAATTAGATTCAAAAAGTTCAATGAAAATTTACTAACCGAATATATTTAATTAAAATTAACAACTTTAAAATATGAAGTTTTTTTTATAACTGACGCAACTCATTCAATCCGTTATTTGGCAAATAGTGAAACTTTCCCTGATTATCAATTTTTGTAATATCAAAATTATGGAGAGTAAATAGAAGTTGAGTAGCTAGAAATTGATTAGTTTAATTTAATTAAGTTTTTAATTGTTTAGCTATTTTATAGGATTTATTCTATAAACCAATTGAATTTGCGTTTAATTAATCATTAATGATTAATAGACCATTAATTATAATGAATATAATATATATAATCAATATAATAAGTTAATACGACTATGTGTTAAATAAATATGAGTTTAAACGCGTTAAATCAAAGTTCGAAAAAGGAAATTGGACTGGATTGCGATAATTAGGCTAAAGAAGATTTTCTTTCTGGCTGAAACATCATTTTTTTTAATTTTTAGTGATTTCGAGGCGCTTTTTTAAGCTATAAATAAACAAAAGCCCTTTAAACATAAGCTTGCGCATTTATTTTGTAAAAAAATTACCCCGAAAACGCAACGCTAAGCTGTTCTCCAGCTCGTCGTACACCTCGCCGCTCAACTCGTCCAGCACGCGGCGCATTTCTTTCTGAAAAATGAGAACTTGCTGAAGGTTTTTTAATCTATAAGTCCCAGCATTAACCTACATAGTTTTACCGAATATCTAATAGTTGAAAACAGTAACTAATTTATTGTTTTAATTTGCAACTAGGTCGTCGTCTTATTATTGTCTGAATTATTTAAAAACAGATCAACGTTTTTTGTAACATTGACTTTACAAATCGGTATAGATACCTGTACTGAGAGACATCGCCGGAAAAAATTGCGAAAATTCAATGTTTCAAAATTATGCAAAATCCAAAACCGCCAATTTTGCTTAATTCCGATTTTGGTTAGGCACGAACGAATATCGATTACATAATACAATTTTAGTAAAATAGATAAAAAAGCTAACATTATTTATTATTTATTTGTATTAAAATTTAACAGGTATCAAAATTAAATTTCATTTAATGCTTGAATGTAGTGAGGACAATAACGAAACTCAAGAATCGTCCAAAAAGTTAATGTTTCAAAAATATACTAAATCATGAACTAACGATTTTGCTTTAATTTACGCTTCAAGGCTACCGAATTACCTGATATCGATTAAAAACGAGCAGCCAGTCGATGCGGTGCTCTTTGATGTTGGCCCGGTCGACGTTGTATCTGAATTCAATAATGAAGGGTGCTTAAAATTAAAATTTATTGTATTTAATGAAGAAACCAACTTCAACAAGCGTTCCGTGGTGATCATCTCCAGGTCGAGGGCGATTAAAGACGGGCGGATACGGGACTAAAAATCCTAGCTTTTAGGAGAGTGGAGAGAGAGAGAGAGCTGGTGAGAGAGGGAGCGAGAGAGCGAGAGAGAGAGGGGAGAGATAGAGAGAGAGCGAGAGAGAGAAAGAGAACCCACATTCAACTCCTCCAGCAAATCCTCGGCTTTTTCCCTCATCTTCAGCGCGTCCAGCGAGAAGTCGTTGATCAGCGCCACGATGGTGTTTAGCTACAGAAAATCAAAGTATTTCTGAAACCGATACCTTTTTGGCGACATTTTGCAGGCTGGCCAGCAGCTCGCGTTTTTCGACGATGCGCTCCTCGGGGAGGAAATCCGGCGGGACCGGGGTTAACTAAAAATTTAGTAATTAGATTGAAACAAGGCCATCTTACGGTAGCTTCGAAATGAATAAAAAGAACATTTATATGTTAAAAAATCTATTTTATAGATTTAGATCAATGCGCGCAAAAATTTGGATGTTTTAAAAAATTATGCTATTAGAAAAATCGAGATCAACGATGTTCCTAATTTCCTTATTTTCTTTCTAATATTTTCTGAAAGCGTAGGTTAAAAATGCGGTTCCGGATGCATTAAAGCCTTCTCGATATTTTACAAACCAATTTTTTTGAAACATTTTTTCTATGAGAATAACCTTTTAAAACCGATATTTATTATCATTAATTTTTATATTCATTGTTTAAAGCTATAATTATATTTTTACAAATTTTTAAGGCTATAAAGTCAGGTTTGCCCAACCTGCTCTCGGATGTCCTCGCCAAAATCCGGATCCGGATCCGTACCACTGATCGGGATCGAGCAGTCCGACTGCAAGGAGCTCAGGCTCTAGATTTGAACCATTAAATAAAGTATCCGATTTATATCCGTTCTAAAGTTATATCATATTTAAGCTAATGCATAGAAGGTTAATAAAAACGAGATCACCTGTGAAGGGGATTCGCACCTGTAGGCGGTTTGGTGGGTGCCGAGACGGCGAAACATCTAAAAATTATTAAAACTCAAGCTGATTACAATCATAGTAATACCACGTAAAGTTCAGGTTTATTGTGGAAAATAAAGATCTTTAAGAACGGAACAATACTAAGAAAACAAATATCATCGCGCCAAAAAAATAAAAAAAAAACAAAAATAAATCATGAATTAAAAAAATCAGGATTCCGTTAGGACAGAATATTTAAGAACCTCATAAATTAATCTTTTTCTTCATAAAAATAGAAATATGACGCTCGACGGAACGCAAAAATTTTAAAAGAATAAATATACATCACATGGGTGGCCAAATTTGCAATAAAAAATATGTTTCAACCTGCCATGGCAGAGAAACCCTCTCGCGGTAATTAATAGCTCACTTTTGGTTCGGTGAAAAACTAAAACCGAATCTTTAAGGAACCGGGTATTATAATTTTATAGTTTTCTACAGCTCGTGTCAGCTCGTGTTCTCGAGGCCTAAAATCACGCGATTTCAACAGAAACCGAGGGAAAGGGAGGAGGGAAATTAGGGGGAGCTGAAAAAGTAGGGCATCAGATATTTGGAGGGAAGAAAACGACAAAAGAAAAGCTGTATGGAACAGGGGCAGACCGGGAATCGAATACTGGAAGTCATTAAGATTAAAGAAAAAAAGTAGAAACCTGAAAAATTTAAAACCTTGCGGAAAAGTGTTTCGAAAATTTTAAGATTTAGCGTCGTTTTCCTCGACATATTCGACGGCGGGTGGTTCAAGCGAAGAAAGCTAAAAACAAACGCAGGCTAGCAGAGATTGTTGAGGAAGAGGAGAGGGCAGGCTAGCAGAGATTGTTGAGAGGAGGAGGAGAGGACCAGGCTAGCAGGGATTGTTGGGAGAGGGAAGAGGAGAGGGCAGGCTAGCAGAGATTGTTGAGAGGAGGAGAGGGCAGAGCTAGAGATTGTTGAGGAGAGGAGAGAGAGCAGGCTAGCAGGGTGTTGAGGGAAGAGGAGAGGGCAGGCTAGCAGAGATTGTTGAGGAAGCGGAGAGGGCAGGGTAGCAGAGATTGTTGAGGAAGAGGAGAGGGCAGGCCAGCAGAGATTGTTGAGGAGGAGGAGAGGGCAGGCTAGCAGAGATTGTTGAGGAAGAGGAGAGGGCAGGCTAGCAGAGATTGTTGAGGAAGAGGAGAGGGCAGGCTAGCAGAGATTGTTGAGGAAGAGGAGAGGGCAGGCTAGCAGAGATTGTTGAGGAAGAGGAGAGGGCAGGCCAGCAGAGATTGTTGAGGGATCTCCGCGAAATTCGGAAGAATTGGCAGCTCGAATTGGGGGAAAAAGCCGGCTTTGGAGGATGGGCTTAAATCAGAAAGAAACGCGGCTTATCACCCTGCAGAAATGAGCGGTTTGGGGGATGGGGGGTGAGAGGGTTGCCTTGCCGATCTCTTTAGGGACAGGATTTGTCATGTTGGTGGGCGAGTGTCTTTTCGATTCTATCCCCCCTCACCGACCAGCCGATCCCAGTGCCATTGCCCCAGGGGTGCATTGAAATATGACTTTGGAAAGGTTCGAAAAATCGTGCTTCCTGACATGTTAAAAAATTAATTGTTGACGGAGCCTTAATTTGAAGTTCGCGGGAATTACCGGTAATCCTGCTAATTCCTTACCAATCCTTTTTTTAACTAAAAATCTAAATTTAGAATGTTATTTTTGATAAATTACTACTTTTCGGAGCGCTTATTTGGGAAAATCAACTAGCTAATGATAACAACAATTATCGAAAATTGTATGAAGCACTATAAAAAATGTTTTAAATCATAAAATGCAAGAAAATTCATTCATTCATTCATACCGAAGAAAATTTCCAAGCCTAGCGTGCTGAATAACGGTCATTTCGTGGATTTTCGCCTGGCCGCTGGTTTTCGTGATTTGAACCTGTTTTCTGTGCAAAATACTATTAGAACGCCTCAATAGTTGTTCTAAGGCTTTTCTTGATCAAGAAAACTACACTGCCGCGGCACATTCTCCATTACCTCGTCGAACACCATATGTCACGCTAGTCGATTATCGTGATTTCGAACCTACTTTCCATTTTTTTACTTTACATTCGCCGAATACATTATTTTATTTTAGTAGAAAACGCTTGACTGGAAATTAAACTTCTTGTTATCAACGATTTTAGCAAAAACCGGCGGCCAGGCGAAAATCCACGAAATGACCGTTATCCGGCACGCCGGAGCTGAAAATTTGCTTCGATTAGCTCTTACATTCCCTCATTTATTTTATACCATTTTCCGATAGCAATTCAATGTCAAAACCACCAGTCTTCCAATATTCGTAACTCGCCAATTTATAACGCGCTTATTCCTTACGCCAAAATAGTGAACACCGTATAATTTATTCATCAATGACTAATCAAAAGGTGATGGGTGGAGAGCAGTAATTCTTTCAGTCTTCTATGAGTCGGAGGCGATGCCCTCTCGGTACGTCGCGATGAAGGCGTCGCGCTCGACGCTCGACTTGAACTTGATGAAGAGCGTCTCCTCACGACCGCCCGCCTCCTCCGAGAAGTCCTGGACAAGCAAAAAATTCAAAAACGTCAAAAACAAATTCTTACCCGACAGTTGAGGAGGGCAACCTTCTCCGAGTTGTCCTTTTCGGTGATCGTCATCCCAGCACGGATCAAGAAGTTGGTGCACAGCTTGTGGACCTGCTCGCGCCTCATCACGCAGCGGTAGAGGCCATTTGAGTTGCGGAGAATCTGAACAGAAAATTACTTCAATTTCCCTCAAATCGCCATTTGAAAAATGCCGACAAAACACGTGCGGATGGCAGCGGAACTAAAAAACACTAAAACAGACCTTGATATCGCCAACACCTCGCTTCTTTGCCTCACGGGCCTCCTTGTCGTAGCGATACAGCTTGCAGCGCTCCTTGAACACGACCTCCTCCCCCTCTTCGCCGGTCTTAACCTGAGCATAATAGCCTAAAAAAGCAAGAAGCGATGTACCTCTATCAAGTCCGGCAGCGGGACAATCGGCTGAAAGTCGGCCTGGGCCTCGTACTCGTCATCCTCGCCGCCCTCTTCGTCATGGAGCCCGGACGAAGCCATGGAGGTGTTGAGCGGATTGGCCTTCTCCAAAGCGTTCAGCTTCTGTTTGGCGCTTTCGGAAGTCGTGCCTTCGAATATGTTGCCCTAAGAAATTTGGACGAATGGAATAAAGTAATACCGTGGGCGCAGCTGAGCTGAACGAGAAGCCAGAAGTGCCTCCGAGGGAAGTGCCTTGGCCAAAGACGTGCGAGGTGGAGGTAGTGTCGGCAGAAGGGCCAGTCGTAGTCGGGGTGTTCACGGGGGCAAAGATTGAGCCGCCCGGCGAGGATGATCCGAAAGCACTACCTAAAAATGGCGTTAAATGAGGCACACAGTAAAAAAGCTATCGAGCGAAACGTACCACCGAAAAGTGTCTTCTGTGGGGCGGCGGTAGACTTGAAGGAGAATGTGGGTGTGCCGGGAGCGGGTGCAACAGTGGTAGCGGCAAGGGTGGCAGGTTTGCCAAAGCTGAAGCCGACGGAAGGCGACGGAGCGTCGCTGGCAGCCGCCTTCGCCGCATCAGGAAATGAGAGCTTGGCTTGGCTAGCCTTGCCGGTACCGCAGCAGTTGCACTTGGCGGCCGTTGCAGGATTGTTCGAGTAGCATCCGGCGCAGTCCCAACTGCCAGTCGGCGCCTTCCAGTCGAAACCAGCAGGCTGAGCGGCGGGATCGTTCCGCCGGATGACTATCTCTTCAGCCGGTTTGACGACGTTGGGCGTGGTGGTGACAACCGCTTCGGCGGGCTTCGAGGTGGCTGGCTTGACGGTGAGCGGAGGAGTGGCTAGAAAAAATTTTGACAATCGTTTCAAAATAGGTTACCAAAGCTAAGCGCTGGCTTCGGGAGCACAGGAGCGGCCGCGGTGACGACGGGCGAGGAGCGCGAAGCAGTCGAAGGTGACTGAAAAAAAGCAAGTAAATCCGTAAAAACTTGTGGAATACCTGGCCGACGGCCGGTTGAGGAGTCATCGGCATCATCTGGGCCATTGGCGAGATGGTTTGGTGTTGCTGCTGGAGCATTGCGGCGATCACCGGGTGCTGCGGCTGAGGGGCGACCATTGATGGCGGTACGCGGTACGCAGCCATGTGTTGATGCTGCTGTTGCAGTGCTTGTTGCAGCATCATGATTTGCAGCGAGTCGTTCACGTTCTGGCGCTGCGAAGCTTTTGATCATGCTGGCCGGTAATGTTCATGTTCTCCACCAGGCGCATCAAGCGATTCACCTGGAAAAGGTAGATATGAACAAGCCGTCCTGGGTCTGTATATTTTTCAAAAATTCCGCTAAAAATTTACCTCTTTCTCATGCGACTTGCTCAGGCCATCCACGTATTTGTCCTGGCTGCGCTGAATGTCCGCGCGCAAGTCGGAGATTGAAGTGCGCACCTCCACGCGCAGCGACTCGATTTGGGACGAGACTTGTTGAAAGTTGGAGACCATGCAGTTCTGCGTGTCGACGAGGTTCGTTAGTACGCGGCTCATCGCCTAAAAAAGAAACCTTGCTGAGAAGCGTGCACGCAGAAACTGTGCCGATAAAAGCTTACATGAAATGTTTGCTCATTCGCACCGGCAAGCACATGATGCGAGGCGTTCAATCCCGAGTTATTCATTCTCGTATCTGAAAAACTCGATATAATCGTGAAGGATGGAAGGAAAATCAAGAAACGGAAAGAGAGCGCGTCAAATAGTGCCAGCCGGACAGCCGGCCGCCCTACTCGGTTAGTAGAGCGCCCGCGGGTACTCGATACGATACTTTGAAGCGCAATGGTAGAGGTAACGAAGGTAAAGTTTTGCTACGCAGCCAAACCCGCATCAGTATCTTTGAGCAAAGTATTTGAGTAAGTCGGCAAGAATTAAAGTAAGTTTTCAGGAAGCGGAAACGAAGTAATTACAGCTTACGAAGTATATAAAGGCAATTAGGTAATTAGCTACTATTTTAGGGGCCGTCCATCGCGCATTCGAACGTATATGTAAGTTCTAAATGAAGCTAAAGCCAAGAAAACAAAGAAAAAAACTTGTTTCAGGTGCGCCGTTCGACCATGTTCTCAGTGAGAATGAAGATTTACATTAATTATAGAGTACAGCATCGTCAAAAGCGATACAGTGCCCTTTTTTAAATAATATAGGCATTAAAACAACCCGTGCTACGCCGCTAAAACGCGATTGGGGCGCGCTTGCGGGCGAAAAATTTACGAACCGGGAAATGTGAGCGGAGAGAACTTTCGAAACGGGGCTGCGGGGATCATGAATTTTGCGCAACGAATTTTGCGCACACGGCCTTTCAGAGCGCGCACGAGGGGTGGGCGGGGCGTGGTGTAGTGGTCTAAGGCGGCGGTTCAGCGCCGAGAGAGGGGTTGCGGGTTCGGTTCCCGGGGCCTGAGCCGTCTGCCTTTTCTTTTGCTTTTTGCTCCAACCGTTCATAATAGGTTGCCGTAACACTATAAAACAACAAAAAAAACCAGCCAGCACCTTCTCTCCGGGCCGAATAGGCCAATAAACATCGCAAGTTCATTTGCCCTCTTCCATGACCCGCTCGCTGTATTTCTACGCTAGGATATTCTAAAAATATGTGCGAAAGATAGAGCGAAGTCTGTTCTATGTCCCTAGTCCGTAATTATATTAGAAAACCGTCGTCGAAAAAAAGTTCTGGCCTGTTGAAAACTTTTAAAAACCGGTCGAAACCGTCAAGTAAATCTCAAAAACCTAAAGTTTACGTTTTAGCTGGCTGGTTTATAACAGAGAGTCTACAAAAACAATGCAATTCAGGTACTTGGGCTAGTATTACGTTGAACCGAACCGAACCGAACGTGTTTCTGAGCAGCTATTAGCCAACTGGAAACGGCTTTTCTGCGAGCAACGGCATTTTCACCCCCGTAATTACGGTGGTATGCAAATTAATGGGCGCCAGAAAGTTACGAGATTTTCCGCAAGGAGAGTGGAACTAACGCCAATCAAAGTTTTGAAATTTGTAATTTTTTCGAAACATGTTTTTTTGCGTTTTACCGCCCCAATTTCTTTATCTCAGCAGTATTTTCAAGAGTGTTCAAAATTCACGCTTTTTCGAAACATGTTTTTTGTAAATTGACTCTAATAGTCTTGAACTTAACGATATTTTGCAAGTATGAAAGGAATTTAAGTAATTAACGAAAGTAAACTTAGAAAATCGATATTTTTGTTTTGTTTAAAAAAATATTGTATTTTACGTTTAGGAATAGTTAAAAAACACTATCTCGCTTTATATTAAAATAATTTAATGCTAAGTAAAAAAAATTTGTCTCTTGACAACGATGACCCCCTGATAATGGGAAAGCTCCACATTCTCGAAAAGGAACGAATATGATCAAAACTTTCAGCTGTCTTCGAAAGTCCAGAAAAAATTGTTTCCGGCTTGCTGGCCCCTTTGAAATAGATTTTTCGGATTTTTGCTTCTCGACTACGATACTTTCCGTGCGGGACAGACAAGCGGATCCACCGGGGGATTCCGGAGCAAAATCATCAAATCCATATGGATAAGCCCGAAATCCGGGGCCCAGCCATTAATATCGCTGGATCGGAAAATCCGTACGACTCGCCACTGCCCACTGAAAGACATTATTTACACACGATTTCGTATAGTCCAAGCATTTATTTATATTATGTTTATAATAGAATAGAAATAAAAAACCCCGGAAGAATAGATGTTTCATTAAGTGTTATGGTAAAGGCGGTACAAGGATGCACAATGTAAAATCGACCCTGGTTCAAAAAATTACAATCTTGTTGTGATTTCGCATTGTATTATAAAAATAATAAATAAAAATAAAAAAAATAGAAAAGCAAAAGGAAATATTGCTGAGCAAAACAAGTGTTTCATCTGAGTTAAAAAAATATATGGCAAATATCGCCCTAATTTAGTGATGACCCAGCCATTTATTCTTGTGCCCTGATTTTTGCATACAAAAACCTATGTTATAACTAAAAAAAGCTTGCATTAAAGCAATAAATATTTCACCCTTAGTTTTAGATTGTTTTATGTTATTTATGGTCAAAAATAGCAAGAAAAGTAAATTGTGTAGGCTTTTAAATCAGGACCAGGGTTGAAAAACCGCTTCGCGGCTTTTCAACCCTGGCCCCGTCTAGGATTTATGCAACTTTGCATAAATCTTGTCAGCGATTTCCACTTCCGGCTTATGCTAATTTTTCCCTAACAAAGAGAAAAGCCAATATTTTTACAAAAACCTAATTTTAATAGCGAAAATAGCAATTTTTCAAAGATTTTATGTGTGTGCAGTCGATTCCAGCCCCTTCTTTATCCGATGACGTTTCTGCCTCACCGAAAAAATGCTTCCCTAAACCGGTAGGTGCGGAACATCCTAACGGAAGTGCATGCAAATATACACACACACACACACACAAACACTTTTTTTTTATATATAGTAGGATGTTTCACGCCGTTGCGCAGCAAATGTATTTTCTACGAGGGCAATCCCCTGCAGAGTCGACGTATAAAAGAATTTAAAGACAAGCGGAAATTAAAAAACTGATCTTTTACAAACTATTGCTGTTCTCATTTCATTGAAGGCAAAAACTTTGCGTTTTTAGTTATATGAGCATTATCTCAAAAATCGTTAAAACATTGTTTTTCCATTAAACAAAATCGTTGATTCGATTTGATGATTTCTGTTTTTCCCTCTCGTTTTTACTGTTTCTTAGAAAAATGCTCTCCATCTTCCAAATCTACACGACTGCCGTCTCGGGTAAGCTAAAAAGATTTTTGTAAAATGATTATCTACCTTTAAAAACCATATAAAATTATGCACTTTTAGTAATATCGATAATCGCTAACGGGTTTCTCCTCGTGCTCTCCTCGAATAAATCCGTTGACGCGATGCAGGTGAGGGCTTTTGTTGTTTTTAGAGCACTATGCAAAATAACGGATAAAAAACAACCACTGACTTCTTAGATTTGGATAACACACATTTTCACGAAACCGCCGAGGCCACTGGTCGGGATTTATAGACCCAAGGAAGCAAGCGAAGTCGATTGTCGGATTTAAAAAATTTTGCTTATCTAGTTTAGATGAAACACAATTTTTAGCAGGAAATCGGTCAACTTTTTGGCGCGGTTTCGTGGGAGCCTTTTTCCTATCTCTAAAATCTTGATCAAAAAGCTGAGCAAAACACTTTTTCCAAGAGACCGGTGTTTCGGACTCACAAACAGCTTCTTATTGGTGTCGTTTAAAATTTAGTCTGTGCTAAAATTCGCAAAACATATTTTCTGGGCGCTAAGCGCTGCGAAGCAGCTGTGGTTTTTTATGCACTAATATACGCGGGAAAAGCCTCATAACTTTAAGGTTGACGGCTTATCGATATTTAGCAAAAGACATCTTTGTTTAACCTAAATCCCAGACTTGATTAAGCTCATCGTTTTGTCAAAAGATCTAGGCAGGATCTCAATCATAATTAAATCTGGCTAAACATATGTTTTCAAAAACGAAACGTTGACACTTTTGTGTGTTGCACCTTTATAGACAACCAGGAAACTAGATAAGAAAACGATCGTGCCTTATATTGCCTTTTTCAAAAAGTATAGTTTATTCAATTTTGACAAAACACATTTTTTTTTTTCTCCCCTTTTTCTTTTAGTCATTCAGTTCAGACATCTGGACATTGATAGCTGCAAGCATATGGGGTTTTATTACTGCTTTTGAAAACACGTTTCTGATTCAATTTGGGCCAAAAAACATAACTTAAACAAAATTCGGGAAGTGGCTGTTGCTTAAAGATTACTTTTATTCACGTAAATAGTAATATTAGCAAGTTTATTAGTAATTAGCCTAGGAAAAGCAATTAAACAATAAGTAAACTCAGGGAAAATAAAAGCACTTAAAGATTACAAGGAACAAAGAAAAAGGAAATTTTTAGCACCAGTAGCTCTATCATACTCATTGGTCTTTTTTAATGGGGCGTTGGGCTGTAAACGGACAAAACATGTGTTTTTTTTTAATTTCAGGCCCAGACAGCTTGAATTTGATCAAATGTTTGAGTTTAAAGGGGCTAAAAAGCCAGAGGAAGACCCCCACTCGATAACGCGAAAGTCCCATTACTTAATTGTAACTTTTTACGTTTAAATTTGAAATATATTCTTTAATATTCGCAGGAGCTGCGCTATTTCCTGTCGAACGTCTCGGTGGCCGGGATCGTGTTCAGCGTCTGCAACTTTTTGATACAGCCCCAAATGGTGAGTTTTTACATGTTGTTTATATAATTTTTTTATTGTTCAAAAAGATACAGAAAACGCCAAGCAATTTCTCCCATTGACTTCGATATTTGTTTTTTTCCAAGCGTGTTTGCGAAACACAATTTTTACAAAAATGCGCCAACTATTCATGCGTCCCAAATACCTCATAATTTATAAAAAATTAAATCTAGTCATGCGCAGCTTTTTAGGTGTATTATTTCTATGGATTTTTATTTTCTAGGTAGGTACAGTAAAGACCCTGCAAGGACTCTATTGGCTTCGATAATTATTTTCCCCAGAATCTTTTGGCGAAACATATTTTTTACACGCCAAATTTTCGTGCATCCCACACTCACAATGTATAAAAGGTTAAATCTAGCCATCGGCGCTTTTTAGATATGTTAGTTCTATGATTCTTTCTGCTTCAAAAAGGCATGGCAAACACGTGCGTCAAACTACGACTGATTTCCATATTTATTTTCCCCCAAATTCTTTAGGCAACTTGGAAAGGACACCCTCGTACACCCTCTGTAAAAGACGGCTTATTTTCAAAATGTCGAAATTCATAATGACGAAACTCATAATGTCGAAATTCATAATGTCGAAATTTCACAATTTCGAATTTCATAATGTCGAAATGTCAGAATGTCGAAATTTCATAATGTCGAAATTTACGTAAGCTAAAATTTCCGGTAAAGTCCCCGAATTCTAGGCAAAAAATGTTGTCGTGAAAATGATTTTCGACATTATTATACCAAATCGTATAAGACACCTCCTGGATAAGACACCCTCTTCTTGGAAAAGACACCCTCTTCTACGGAAACCGCTTTAAATAAAGTTTTTAATGTTTAAAATAGTGTATGAACGCTGTTTTGTGTCTGGTTACACCCAATTTGAGCCTAAAAATAAGGCTTCATGCCACCCGGGCCCTAGTCACCCCGAACCATCTAACTACCTTTTTCTCATTCATTTATCGATTACAAACACGAATTGCTTCATAATTAGAATACCAAATAACATTATTAGAATGACGTAATAAGTTTTATATACTTGTAGGGCTTCATAATGCCGGCGAACTGAAGTTCATGATCATTAGTTGAAAAGTGTTTTTGATGAAACACAACCTTTTCCAGGTGGTTCGCGGCTCTATGACAATTCGCGTGCCGCACGGGATTGCGCAGCATTGGCCCGATTTTGCTGTTGTAAGTGGATCCAAGTTTTACCAAAAAGGATAAAACCTTTAGCAGCATATTTTATTTAGTAAATTTTTATATTAGAGTTCATTCTAAGCATTTTAAAGGCCGACTTTAGTTTTTAAAATATAATTAAAAATTGGACGTCTATAAAAACCTATAAAAAATCACAATTAAAAATGTAGAAAAATTAATACATACTTTCAGAAAGGCCTGGCCGGTGTGGCCGTCACGGCTCATATGTACAACGTGCTGTCATTTCCCATCTTCTTCGTCTACCGTTTGGTAAGTTTCCTTCAAAAATCTCAAAGGAAAAACATGTTTTATGAAAGCCAACAAACAAAGATTTCTGAAAGGTGGTAATTCGCGTCGATGACATCGAAAATTTCTAGTAAAAAATGTAGAAACTGTACCAGAACGATTTATATCAGAAAAAATGGTTCTTTAGGAAATGTCCCCCCGCGAGAATGCAAAAGTCCCGAGAAATCACTGTTTTATTTAGGTGATCCTAACGAACTCGGTGAGCTACGGGCACTACTTCAACAAGCGAAACATGCTCCTCACCTTCGTCATGGTTTTTCTGATGTCGGCCACCGAGGGCTTCTTCTTCTACTACTCCAATATTGACTACAATGTGGGTCGCATACGGTTTTTGAAAATTATTTTTACTCTTGTTTTTTATTGAACTTACTGCGAATTTCGCATTGAGCGCGCTTATAAAATCTCGCGCTCCGGAGTTTTGAAGCTTGTTTGGTGGACAAAACATATTTTTACAAAAAAACTTAAATTTTTTATCTTAGCGGTTATCTTTCTCATTTTAATTTGTTGAAGCACAGTAACCGCGTTTCTTAGGCAAAAACCCAATATTTAAAGGCAGTGTTTTAACTTTCATAAAAACATATTTCAGACACAAACACAATTTTCTAAAACCGGGAAATCTTGGTATATGCGAATCTACTTTGAATAATTGCACGATCTAGAATTTATTCAGCTTGACTTCACGAAACATAATTTAATTATCGTTGTAAACATATCGATTTAATTTTTGTTTTCTATGCAGTTTGAGTGCTAGAGAATGCGGTATTTACCAAAAAATATCAGGTTGGAACGAAAGTTCTGTCGCCGAGATTTTGGAAAGCTGGCTAAATTCGTAGATACCTCCATTCTGGACATGCGATATGTCATTTTGTAGCTCTCGGCCTGAATCGTTTCGGGAAGAGGGTCCCTGACCGCGAAAACCAAGGAGAGCCGAGATACAGGCTCTAGAAGTTTTCCACAAAATCACGCAAAAGTGTTTTTGCAAGTTATTTCTGCATATAGCGATTTTCATGCGATACCTTTGACGCCAATCGATAGCTCTCGAGGAGTAGATATCGATAGATCTTGAGATCATCAAAATTGGACACTGGATGGCCGAGATATGACCTCCTGAAATTTGGCCCATTTCTTAGAACTTTTCCCGATTTCCCATACATTTTGCCAAAATTCACCCTGCGCGTCCAAAAACAAGCGGCGATTTTCGGTCTCTGCTAGTCAAATGTATCGGAATGTATGGGAAATCGGGAAAAGTTCTAAGAAATGGGCCAAATTTCAGGAGGTCATATCTCGGCCATCCAGTGTCCAATTTTGATGATCTCAAGATCTATCGATATCTACTCCTCGAGAGCTATCGATTGGCGTCAAAGGTATCGCATGAAAATCGCTATATGCAGAAATAACTTGCAAAAACACTTTTGCGTGATTTTGTGAAAAACTTCTAGAGCCTGTATCTCGGCTCTCCTTGGTTTTCGCGGTCAGGGACCCTCTTCCCGAAACGATTCAGGCCGAGAGCTACAAAATGACATATCGCATGTCCAGAATGGAGGTATCTACGAATTTAGCCAGCTTTCCAAAATCTCGGCGACAGAACTTTCGTTCCAACCTGATATATAAACAATCGCGAGAAACCTGCAAAAAGCGCAGACCTAGTGCATGCCCATGAAATGGCATAGGAATTTTTATAAAATCGTATAAAAATTGTCGAACCACTGGAAAATCAAGTTTTCCGGTGGCAATCGTTAGATGAGGTAGGTAGCAGGTTTATTGGTTTCCCAACTACCTACCCTTCCCGAAATATATTTTTTCATCCTAAAAATCCGCCGTGAGCGGTTTTAGACTATTCAATTTGTAATGATTTCCTTGTTCCAGTCCCTCTTCGACCGCCTGAACCGCACCTCCGACGCCCTCGAGCAGTTCAGGGAACCGCCGTCGAACCATCTGCAGATCCTGTTCACCACCACACAGAACCCGAATATGGTAGGAACCAGAAGACGAAAATCACTAGAACTGGAGAATTTTTGCTATAATGTGATATTTATGAAACATAAAAAATTAAATTTGAGTGTCAATAGAAAAGTGCATAACTTTTTGAAGGCCTAGTGACAGTAAAACAAGGAAATTTTTCGATCATTTTTGTCAAAAAATGTTTTAAATTGCTAGCCTAATTCCGGAAATCGAAATAGCGTAATTATCAAGTTTGTCCGATCTCTTTTATTCTTATCAAATCTTTGACAGAAGCGAACTTTTATTCCCATTCCGTCATTTAATTTTATCGCAACTTTGTGCGGCTTGAAATTAAAAAAATGCTGCCCAGTTCGAATTAACAAAGTCAGAAAATAGAAGTTTTTAAATATAAATAAAACATTTTTTGAAAAATTGTCTGCAAATAGGCCGCAATTTACAATCAATTGCAGTGACCAGCATTTTGGAAACTTTTATATAAAGAAAAATTTTGCACCAAAAAAGGCGTGTTTTTAGACAAAATTGAGTTCGAAAATTTGTAAGTCTAACAATCTTGTAAGGAAGTTTTGTTTGTTCCATACAATTGCATTGTATTAAATGATTAATAAAAACAAGCAAAAATTAAAATCCGACAAAAGATTACCACCGAATTATTTACTTGACTTATAATTTTTTATGAAACACACAATTTAGGCTCAAAGCGCTGTAACTGGGACAAGCGGTCAGCCTCAAACTGTCAACGATCTCGCCATGCAGGAAGCGGTGAAAAATCAGCTGGTACGGTAGTTGGGCAATTTTTGGACGTCTAACATTGTCTTTATTATTTTTAATTTTCACTAACGTTTACAAAGTATTTTGAAACATATTTTTTGGAACAGAAGAAATCCCACTTTAAAGGGATAAGAAAGGCCCAGTAGATGAGGGCTCATCTATAGTTGGCAATGAGCCAGAGAGTGGAGCGAGGCAGGAGGGAGCAGAGAAGATTTGCGCTGATTTTAGGACTAAAGCTCGTTTTATGTAATTGTTCCCGGGCGTTCCTGAACCCTTTTAATCCAATTTTTCCCTTTTCTTTGCTTTTCAGCAAAAGCAAACGAAAAAATTACGTTGAGATTGCAGGCCCGCTTTTCAAAATATTCTGAAACATATGGTAGCTCCGAAGTGGTAGTGTAAGTTTGCTACCATGATGCTATTTTTGGAAACGACGAACATTATTGAGTTTTAACTATTAACGATTGTCGAAAAATTGTTTTTAGCCAAACAACTAGAGCTTAATTAAATCACCTAGGATCAATTTTAAAAAATTTTTGGGCCACGTTGTGGTAGAAAAATTTGAAAAATGAATATTAAAGAAGAATTAACCTGTAATAGTTATGCGAAATGAAGCATTTGAAATGAAACACTATTTTAGCAGCGCCCAGTCGAATCCAATCCATTATTTAAGGTTTCAAATGCTGTTTGAGATACTTCTCCAACGTACGATATTTGGGAAGCTTCTTCAGAATCTTGTGCCAGATTTAAATAGTCTACGACGGGTTTTAAAGGTCCTGAAATAGTAGGTTAACTGATTTCTGCACAACTTGTTGGCAGGAATTAATGAATAAATCCATGCATAAGCATCGTGAAAAGATAAAACATCATTTTCGGCCGGATTTTGACTTTTTTCAGAGCCGCATCACCATCTTCGGCGACGATTTTGGGCGGAACCCGATTTTGATTCTGTTTTTGGGTAAGGATACTTGAATACGTAGAAAATTCTAGTAAAACTGTAGGAAAAATTATAAAGATGCGTCGCGACGCGTTAAACTCTGCGGCCAGCTTTTGACCTCATTGAAAACCTCTTTGAAAAATTTGATGTTACATAAAATTTTTAAGGATCATTCGATTGGAAAACGATAATACGATCCCAAATTTGACGAATTGTAATTTATATGTTTCGCACATCACTTTTTAAATAAAATTTGGTTACAAAGGTATTTTCGTTTCATTAAGGAACAAGGTGTTTCGAAAAAATTGATTTTACAAAAATTTTGAGAAGTCATTAGACTGGCAAATAAAGATGCGAAGTCGAACGCACGAACCTTCAAAACTTTCGGAACCGGTCGTTAATTATCTATGTTACTTTATAAATATCTTTTTTCTGGCTTAAAATACCGTCGTGACAAGCTAGTATTTACACAAATTTTTTTGCAAAATCGGCGATTTAGCCGTGGCTGCGTTTGGGCACTTGATCGCCTACATCATTGTCCTCGTCTGCGCCCACTTTATGTTGCAGACGCTGCAGAAGAAATCGGTAAAGTTTCTATTTTGGTAAAATAGTTCAGAATAACCTAATAAAATGGATTTTATTAAAAAAATCAGAACGAATTAATAAAAAGGATGTTTTTAAAATAGCTGCGGATCAATTATAAAAAGGTTTTTAACAAAAGAAGCGAAAATGAATTGATCAAAAGTATTTTATTAAAATACCTGGGAATTTGCGAAACATCAAAATTCCTATTTTTTTTGTAGTAAGCCTTTAAAATCTGGCAAGCTAGCAGAGATCACTTGAGGGTGCTTTTTTCGGGGAGGGAGGGATTATCGCGGGGACATTTTTTAATAGTGTTTTTAGTCAAAATGAACTATACTGCAAATGAAAATCAATTTTAAAAATTGACCAAATTTCGTTTTACCAGTTGCAATTTTAAAGTTTTACAAACGCTAAAATCTTTACCGAAATCCTATTTTTTTATTAAGAGTTTTTCTAAATTCAAACAATTTTTTATGGTTTTATTATTATTTTTGTAAGTTTTGATTTATTAAATTTTATTTTTAGGGCCAAATGTCGTTCCAAGCGCGCATGTCGCACGAGGTGTTGGTGCACGCCGTCTTCGCCGAAGCATTCATCCCGCTCACCTTTACGGTGCCGATCTTGGCCAACTCGTTGCTCTGCTACTTCTACACGGACAGTCTGTGGGTTTTCAGCCATTAAACAAGGCTCAAGCTATGAATTCCAAATTCCAAAAATATAAAATATGCAAAAATAAGGCTCTTTTGAAAAAAGAGTGTTTAACCGATCCGAGGAGCCGAATGGCTTGAGAAAAGATTTGCTGACTGTCCTTTAACGGTTTTTTATGACTTCTGAAAGATTAAGAAAAATTTTGATTTTTTTTGGAAAAATGTTGTTTCATTTATTCTAGGATCAAAGAGACTTGCACATGTGCGAATGTTCAGATTTCATCGTGGTTCTTGTGGATTTATATAGACCCAACAAATTCAGGGAATGGCAAGAGTTTCTGCCGGAATACTTCATCGGCGTCGTCCCACTTCTAACCCCAATCATCTCCATCGTCTTCATCAAGCCGTATCGCAACGTTGCCCTCAATTTTTTCACTCTTGGCCGACGCGAGAAAAAGTGGGTTTCTTGGAAATTATTGTATGGCCGGTGAGGGTAAAGTAATTTTTCGCGTACTCCTTTCGGAAAATTTTTCATTCCATTGAATGCACTTTAAAAAGCCAAAAAACTTTAAATTTTAGTTCTTTAGCAACTCCTTTGAATATTTTCTAAAAAAACCTGATTTTGCGGAAAAGTTTTTATATAAAAAATATGTTTCGGGAGAGCTAATATTGACTAAAAACTTGGAGGGTATTGGATTTGAAAGGTTCTGAATATGATTGTTTTTTATAGGATTCTAGGTGTTTAGGATCTTTTAAATTGCTACACATGAATTTTAATAATTCAATTATTTTTATTAAAATTTATTAAAAATTATTAAAATAAATTGGTGTTTAAAAGTTTTTAAAATTGCTGAAATACAAATTTCTGCTTTTGCCTAGAATTTTTGCGAAAAAAGTGTGTTTCGGGGAAAATATACGGAATCATTGGCTAGCACAATCGATAAAACTTCCTTTACCGTTCCAGTTATTTTACCACGATATGCTTTAATTATAATGTAAGGCAAGTCCATTATATTTTTTTAGGTAAGTAAAGCACAATTAGACCGCGTATTAAAGAAGATAGTATTCGAATCACCATGAATTTTCGTTGAAACATCATTTTTCAGCCAAGCCGCCGCTCGCGACAAAACGGCTCAGGACCGCGAGGACGCCCAGGCGGCGCGTGACATCATGGAGATGAATTTGGCCGAGTAAAAGAAGCTGCATTATTTATACGTTAACCTTAATTCCATCTTCCATTATTTTACCAAATCCACGTTTCATATTTTCTGCGCTTCGAAAAGGGATCGAGATAGCCAATGTTATTGTTAAACTCGTGGCGCTGAAAAATTCCCAATTTTTTCCGATTCCGGATCCGATTAGTTTTACCAAATTTCTACATGGTTTTAAATATGTTTAATTGCTTTACTTAAATGTTGTGATTTAAGTGATTTTTCATACATAACCTTGAATTTTTGCTGCTTGAAAATCGATGCTTTTCGTAATCTTCCAAGCTAATAATTATGTGCTCTTTTTATGCAATAAAAACTTCGTTTTTACGCGATATTTTTTTGCATCAGTCAGCTTATATTTTTGCGTGTCGAAAAATTGCCCTAAAACCGTTTTGCTATAAAAACAAAATGCTACACTACCACCACTAATAGTATGTTTCTGTTTGTACTAATAATATATTTCTTTAATACCGGATTTTTTTTGAAAATCATGTTTCAATAAAGAATTTTCGGGCAATTTTCATGCATTTTTCCTTTTCAAGAAGAAAGAATTTTGTCTAGGAGTCTGTCGCTTAATTATTTAATTTTTAAGTCGTGTTTAACTTTAACAAAATAACTAAATATAAATTTCGACCGGTTTTTAAAATTCAGAATCTAGTATTTAAATGCTACCTTTTTCAGCCACTTTTTACAATAAGGCAAGCCAATTTTTAAAAAATCAGGTTTCAAGAAAAGAACATTATATTGGCATGGGATTTCGAACCAATTTTCTTCTCTTGTGCGTAAAAAACAAACAATTCTCTTTAGCAATCTGCCGCTTAATTATTTGATTTAAATCGCGTTTTTATAATTTAGAATCTAGAATTTATTTGCTGCCTTTGGGCCTGGGCTTTGCAAAAAATAATTTTGAAAAATCATGCTTCAAAAATTAGCACTGTTTTGCGTGTGAATTCTAGGTAGTACATGCGTTTTTAATCCTTTTATTCCGTGGCTATACAAATAAGCGACGCGTGACGCACACGAACGAGATCATCCCTGACATTTGGGAATGGGCCATTTTTCGAGTAATTTCCGATGGTTTAGTTCTTCTTGGCCTTGTTGGAGCCGATGTAGCCGAAATAGGCGGGGCGGGCGAGCACGGCCGGGGCGGCGGCCACCTGCAATTAATTTTGTAATTTTATTGTTTTCGAATCGAGTCCGAGCAAAGCATGTTTCATCGGAAGCCAAAGGTTCCGAAAAACTTTACAGCTGGATTCGTCCCACGGGTTTTTTTTAAATGACTAACTATGTCCGCGCGCAATCTTCCAAATCGCGCTTTCGGGACTTAAAATACATGTTTCACCAAAAATCCAAATCCAGAAAAAATTTGCGGCACGATTAAAAACGTTTGCCAATTGGTTCCACCTCTCCCACAATGGTTCAAAATCCATGGTTTGTAGGCAGGAAACCATGTTTCGTCAAAAACTGACATTTGGAAAATTTGGGCTGGTTTAAAGCTGCGGGCCTTTCGTCTGAATGCCAATTCATCTCGTGCCCCGAAATGCCGTTTCAGCTTGCAAAAACATCTTTCGACAAAAATTAGAATTCCGAAAATTTTTACAGTCAGATTACAAATTGTCATATCCAGGAATGCCATCCAATTTTTGTAACATTTAAAATTAACATACCGCTGGGGCGGCGGCGTAGACGGGGGCCGGGGCAACCGGGGCGACCGCCGCTACTGGGCCAGCTGAAATGGATGGTTTAATTCGATTTAGGGGATGATTTAAGTCATTAATTACGTGAAATAACTGAATTAAAAACATAAAAAGAGGCAGTAAAAAAATCGTTAGAATGCTTACTGTAAGGGGCCGGCGGGGGTGGGGCCGGGGCAACAATGGGCTCATAGGCGAAGGCTGGGGCGGCGGCGGCAACCTAATACAGTTTTTATTACTATTTTTATCATACTACTATACTATTTTCAATTATTTTTCATGCTCTGTAATTATAGTAATACTCCTATTAACAAGCTGGCTAGGATTTTTGGGAAGATTAAAAAAAAATTGAAAAATTTCATTAAGAGATCGAAAAAATTGGAATAGCACTTCGCGTTCAGGTTTGTAATTTTCCAAAACATTTTTTTCATTTAGCTGCAAAAGCCAACAATTTTTCAATGAGCATGAGATTTTTTTATAGAATCAATTTGGGTTGTGAATCCGATAATTATAGTAATACCCATATTAATAATCGTTTGAATATTCAATAATTTTTAACACTCAAGCCTTGCGAACTGAACTAGAAACTTCACCCCCTGGTTCCTCATTTTTCGAAACATATTTTTAGGAATCATTGTTTTTGGCCAATCATCTTAAAATCTAGTAATTAAAGTAAAGTATTTTAAACTAGCAATTTTAATTTTTGGACCCTCAAAAACAATAGTTATACTCCCATTGCATATATGTTTTTTTTAGCATCAGCAAACCCTAAAAAATTGAAAGAGCTACTTCGTTCCCAGGTTCGTCGTTTCTTGAAACATTTTTCCAAGAAAGTTTTGAATAATAATACAGTAGTTTTTTAATGAATAAAACAATTCTTTTCTAACACATTAGTATTAGGAAATTTTTTCTGTAATCGAAATCGGCTTATAAAAATTGTCGATAGTCTCGATAATTAATTAGATTGAAATAATCTTTAATTTAATTCTTTGTATACCGGTGCATAGGCGGGGGCGAAGGCGGCAGCGGCGGCGACCTGAAAATAAAAGATTTAATATTTTTCGGTTTGTTTAATTTAAATCTTCTATATAAACGCTACAAAAATTAGCTCTTAAAAAATTGCTACGGCGTGGTTAAAATTTATGAGCTTCAAAAATTGTCCAATACTAAATAAGTCACTTTTATTAATGAATGGGCTGTAGTATATCGTTATTAATAAAAACTTAAATAATACTTACTAATCTTACTTAAATGTAAAAGTTAAAGAATAAAGCCTACCGGTGCGTACGCGGGAACGGCCGGGGCAGCGGCAGCCACCTGAAAGAAAAAAGATGTTGCAAGGTCTGGTAATGAAAACAGAAATTTTTAGTGCGGAATTGTTGGAATATATCGGCTGATTTTATTATTAGCTAGATTGGTTTAATCAATCGATTATAAATATCAAAAGTAGTGAACAAGACTAATGTTTCAAGGCTTGCCGTACCGTCAAGTGTGTTTTGACAGATAATCTCGTCAACGTTCGTTTCTTTTGCAATTTGCTCGCATAATCGATTAAAAGCCGTGAAAATCATCAGCAAAAGTTTTCTGACTTTCTAGAAAAAAGCAAAGACTCTGATCTTGGTCGGGATCGGGCCGGGCCTTGCGGCTGACAAGCAATAGCTTAACCAGTTGGCCAACTCTGAAAACCCTAAACCAAATGGTTTTTCGCATTTGTTTGGAGACCAACGTCTGTTTTTTAAAAGGATGGTGACAGTTAATCTTCAGTACCACTGGCTCGGCGGCGGCAAGCGCGGGTCCGTAGAGGGCCTGGTAGTACGGCGAATACGAGGTGGCCGGCCAGGCCGCAAGTTGGCTGGTGGCCAATGCGATGCACGAGGCGAGGCAGCTGCAAAAATAAAGAGTTCGGCTAATTAAATTAAATAATTACCTAATTAACTTAACTAATTATCTATTTTAATTTAGTATGCATCTTATTTACTTTTGAAATATTTCATCTTTTTTGCGTAGTTTAAATAAACATGTTGCCTGGAATTACCTTTTCATTTGTAACGGAACATTGCCATCGATAGTGTTGGGATTTTTGAAAAATGGTTGGTTATAATAGTTTGTTTCAAAACAGTCTAAACCACGAAATTTTTATTTTCTGCTAATCTTGCTTGATCAACTTCAATAAACTTTTCATTTCAAAGGGTAAAGTTTAAATTAAAATTGTTCCAAATTCAAAAAGTTAAAGTTAAAGTTTGTAAATCGGGAAACCTACAAAAAAATGGGTTTTATAATTGCTCAAAGAATGAGATTCAAGTTTTAGGTATTCAAGCTGAATGGCAAATGCAGTTATGAGATTAAATAGCTTTTTAAAAATATAATAAAATTTAAAAATAAAAGATAAAATTTAAACAACAAAATTAAAATAATTTAAAATAAAAAAGATAAGATTTAAAAACCCACATGAAGCTCTTCATTTTCTCAGGGGGGTACTACGGTGGTTTGGTGCCGCAAATGTGATTGGTTCAGCCGAAAAATCAGGCTCTTAAGTACCCGCGCATACTATTGACACCCCATCGACCCGGTGTATGCATTTCCCCCGGGTGTAAATAGGAGTAAAGTGTACTCTGCTAGCGCTTGCGCGCCCTAAAAGTTGACCCGGGAGGCCGTGCCAACATTGACACCCCCCCAGTTGACAGTTTACCTAAAGTATGTGCCATTTTTTGTTAGCTCGAGTACAATACGCGTCTATGGACGGGTGGAAAATGTGGAATTTAAGGAATTTACGATTTTTGAACTTCAGCGCTGAAAAAATTCAATTTTTTTGCATTTTCTGTTCTTTCTTAAGCGCTAAATTTTCAATTTTATTGGCTCGAGTACATTATGCACCAATAGACGTCAGCCGTTCATTTTTCGCATTTTTTAAAAGGAAATTTTGCATGTTTCAGGAATTTTAGATGTTGTCTGATGCTTAGCTGTCGTGATTTTATTATAAACGATAATATCACAGCCGCTACAGCCTTAATTAAAACTGCAACGAAGTACAAGTACACTAATTACGGAATTCGTAAACGGATTGTGTCGTATTATCGCTAGGCGGATTTTTTGGTCCGATTACGTGGGGCAAAAGGGGGCTGGACTACGGTCATTGGGTCACGGCATTAGGATAAAAGGGCTTGGACGGGTCTGGGGGCTCCGAGAAGAGGCGGCAAATGCTAGTAAAAGTTAGAAATAATTAAAAATCTCTTTAAAACTCGTTTTTCTGCAACCGTCAACTTTAGGAATCTAGAGAACAAATAATCGCGGATTTTTTGAGCATATAAACTGCCAATTCGGTAAAGTCACGGTTCCGTTATAGAACAGGCCCGTTTTTGGCACATCAACCTTGGGGATTTAAGCGATGTTTTGCCACATCCGGGACTGCTAGGGTACCCAAAATAGACTATTTTTTGTGCTGATTCTGAAAATGAGCTAGTTTATTACCCATAACGTGAGATTCACGAGATAAAAGCAAATTTTGGTGAAATTCATCCAGGAAGCACCAAAATTTCGGGACCTGGGTAAAAAAGTACGCTGAAAACGATAAAATACAAATTAAACGTTAAAACTTTTATTTTGCTGAGAATTTATTATATGCTAAATTTTTGGAAAACGATGTGGTACGTTATGATACTCGTTACGACGCTACGTCATTTGAATTATGCCGTAGCCGGCGTTCACCCTGGACCTTCGTTGTTTAGCTGTATTGGGTGTGATATACGCTATTTTTTATTAGCTTCAGTACAGGACGCGCCTGTTGCTGGTGCAAAAAGTGGAATTTAAGGAATTTTTGATTTTTCTATTTAGATTTCAATTTAATTTCGAGATTAAGAGTAGAGAATTTTAATTTTTGTGACATTTTCTGTTTTTTTTTGGCGGTATTTTTGGATTCTATTGGGTCGAGTACACTACTCACCAATAGGCGTTACGGTATCGAGGGAGATCTAGCTTATTTTTAGAAGTTTTTTGAATAGGAAAATTTAGATGTTTCAGGAATTTCAGATGTTGCCTGGCGCTTAACCGTCGTATTTTTATTATATACCATCAGGCCCGTAGGAGGGGGGGCCAGGGGGCCTGCCCCCGAAATCGGGCGAGGTCGGAAAAATTCATAAGGGGGGACCCTTATGATTTTTAATTACAAACATTTTTCTGCCTGCGGCGCTGTTTATTACTGTTTTTCAAACAGTTTTTACTTATATGAAGCCTATTTTTTCAAAAATTTTTTTTTTCAAAATTTTTCGCCTGCGGCGCGTTTCCTGTCTTGTTTTCACACGAATTTGAGTGTAGCGAACGCTTTTTTCCTATTTTTTGCCTGCGGCGCTATTATTGCCGCGATTTTCGGATGTTTTAAAAGTGGCGACGGGGGGTGGGGGAGGTCGCCAAAATTTTGGGCCCCCGAAATTTCGGTTCCGCTACGGGCCTGTATACCATAATGTTTACCATTTTTTGTTAGGATTTTTGAGGATTTTCATATCTTTTTTAGCTTCTACATTGAAAATGCCAGTTTTATAGACGGCATGGTAGCAAAGAAATTACAGAGGTTTTTCACATTTTTTTTAATGGAAGGTTTTGCATGTTTCAGGGATTTCAGATGTTGACTGGCACCCGATCTTCGTATTGTTTCTTGTTAACGAGAACGAGTGCTTTTTTGTTAGCTTCAATACAGTGCGCACCAATAGACGCCAGCGTAGGAGTTAAGAAATATTTCCAATTCTTTCAAGCCAAATTTTGATGTTTCATTGTTTTCCGATTCCGATACGTACTGATTTTTTTAATAGGTTTTCGGTCGTAGCCGACTAACCATTCCTGCTTGAAAGCTTGTAATTTTTTAATAATTTGTTTTAATCCGAATTTTCGGATTGTTCGTTTCACTACAATACGCACCATCGTATAAGTTCGTCGGAGTTCAGTAAAAATGCAAAAATGTTTCATTGCTTTCAGGTTTTCGGGTGTTGCTGTAATTTTTAATATGCATCATAGTTTTAGTATTTTGAATAATTTTTGTTAGCTTGAGCACGGTACCGCCCATGGACGTCGTAGCCGAGGAATTGAGGAAGGTCATGATTTTCCATTTTTAATTTTCGGTTTACAGCTGAAGCCTTGCGTTTAAATTATGTCCTAAATGTTTCAATTTCGTTACTTACACGAGCACTTGGGAATTTATGATTTTTTATTTTTAAATACAAATTTTCGAAATTATGAGATTTCTGGAGCCCCGACATTTTGATGTTTTGCAATTTTTAGTCTCCCATGACTGATAAATATTATTAATTTGTTGATGTCTGTGTTAGACCGAAATGCGTTGAAATAAAAACAAAATATTTATGCGCAACAATAAATAGCAAACAAATAATAGTTGTTTCCGTTCATTCGACACTGAAAATTATATGAAATTAAAATAAATCTACGAATACTGACCTATTCCTCTTGCCGCGGATGAAATATGTGGGCCGGGCGAACGGGGTGAAAAATCGGGATCCGTACATCTGAAAAAATGTTGCAACCAAATTTCCTAAAGAAAAATCAAGTAACTTTGTTGATGCGATGGCAAAGCAGAAGACAAGATTTTTCCCTTTACGCAACCCCCGGCCTCCGGCGAAGGAAACGCACAGCAAAAATCTATCTTATCGAATTACGGAGAAAATGCTAGGCTCAATAATAATAAAACTCAAAATCAGGAAAGCCAGTTTAGATAAAACATCAAATTTCACATTTTGAGCCGAAGTTATCAGAATTTTTCAGTTGGCATTTGTTGCTTTCTTATTTTAGATTTAGCAAACTAAATTTAAATATATTTAAGTTTCAGTGATTGCCAGAAACCATTGATGAAAATTTAAAAAGGCTTTAATAATTATAAAATGTTGTTTTAAATATTTACCGGTGCTGGGGCGAAGGCGGGCGCGAATAGCGGGGCTGCGATTGGCAACTGGAAATCATATCAAAATAAATTTTCATATATAACAAAATAATAAATATTATCTAAAAATTTACTGTATTTTTTGAATTATTATCCGAATTTTAAATTAATTTCAGCCTAGGCCTTGTCCTGCGCAGATTATGCTAGTCACTTAGGCTTTAGCAGCATTTTTTTGAGAAACATATTTTTAGGCCAGTGGAAAATCATCCCCGTTTCCAGATTTTTAAATATCATTTAAAACGTAGTACAAATATAGGAAAATGTTAGCAAAACAATTTTAATTAACGTCCCTAAATATGACCATTTGCGATTTCAAAATTATAGTATTCATCACAGCTGTGAATTGCGGTGACCTATCTCGCGCAATAACCGATTTTTCGAGAAACACCTTTTCTCCCCGTTTGAGTAAAAAATTTCCACAATATCACGTCTTTACATCGAATTATAAGGTTCGTAAAACCATACGCAAAACTATAGAATTTATGGCTTTCTGGAATTAAATTTGCCGCCAAAAAATCCCTTACCGGTGCCGGGGGCGCCGCCAAAAATGGTCTGGCCAGCGGGGCGGCTAGCATCTAAAAAAAATTCTGTTTCAAGTAAATTCTTGACAAAATTATATGTGGCGTGTAATCAGCTCCAGGTTATAGGAGGAAACAAACAATAAATTGGCCGCAGTAACATTTTTTTTGTTAATGATAAGTAACTGAATTGTTTATGGTTGTACTTATTACTATCATCATTAAATTTTGAATTTTATAATTGTTCCAACTATTTTTTATTATGTAATATTAGATTTTTATATTAAAAATTTTCAACGTACCGGTGCCACTGGTGCGAAATACGGTCTCGGCGCGAAGAAGGGGGACGCGAACTGAAAATTTGAATTTAAATTCGTATTATTAAGAATTAAATTTTAAATTATCGAATCGATCACCGCAAAATGAAAACAAACAAAAATAATTAAAATGAATGTGCATACCATTGGTCTGGCCGGTGCCGTGGCGAAAATCGGCGCCGGCGGGGCATAGAAGAACTGGAAAAGATTGTTAATTAGAGGCTATTATACTAAAAACATTTAATTCATCTTTTTAAATAATAACTAATAAAAATAAAATAAAATTAGTAAGGATAAATGACCCAAAAAAGCCGTGGTAGATTATTACAACGTTATGAAATTTTATGAAGCGATTTTTTGCAACATAATGTTTCCAAAAGTACGTTGTTTCGGTACGAATTTTTCACCTCAATCCCTTCTTACAGCACATGCAAAAACTTAATAGGCATGCGGTTAATTTTAAACTCGAAACTGAAACTGGGTTTGATGTCGTAATGGAAACGTAGAGGAGTTTGATGGGTAGATAGATAGAAAATAGATACGTGCCTTTCGAATACATACAGGGTGTCCCAAAAAAAAGTGCCCAAGTTTGTCCCCAATTAACTCGACAAGGAAACATATTTCACCGTGCGTTACCATGCCAGAATGCTTAAATATGTCAGGAATAGGGAAATAACTCAACTTGATTTTTTCGATTTTTGGCGACGTACCCATACAAATGACACCCGAAAACTGTGCGTTCCGGCAAAACTTCGTTTGCATTTTTTTTGGATTGCTGGTGGTCGAACACTTCCAATTTTTACAGTGTAGGTACCTCAGGATCGCCCCTACGCACATCCGGAATTTTGGAATTTTTGAAGGTCAGGTTGGCAAGTTATAGCGTGCTCAAATTTAATATGGAGAAATTTCGTAAATTTCGAACATTACAAAAACCTATGGTAGAAACCTCAACATAAGCTGTTTTAGCATGTCTATAGGCTCGATACAATCCCACAAAAATATCAAAAAAAATTTTCAGAACCGCGGATTTTTGAGTTTTTTTGACGACCCCCTGGTCATGGATTCTTTCGAGGTCTCGAAACTGATCTTTGGAAACCGATTTCTAAAATTGCAGATAGAATTTCGGTGTTTGCTTTGCTTCGTTGTGTAGGACTAGCGTCTATCTACCATGTAAACAATTTCTAGCTACCGTACCCCTTTGGAAGGTTGCTTTTTAGCGCCTCCAAAACGGTTGGCTCGTGCTATTTCGCAGACCTTCATGCCAGTTTATAAAATTCAATTGAGAGGCTGGAATTGTTGTCATAATTTTATTTAATACTACTTAATGGGCGCATTCTATGAGCATAGTTACAAATTTAGTGGGCCATCCAATCTCTCAAAAGAAATTTATGAAGAGCCCAAATATACCCGAATTCGGGACGAGGTTAAAAAATTCTCGAGGCTTGAGTAGCCCCGACTTTTCTGGCATAGACCAAGCTTGGGTAGTCAACTAAAACGCATGCAAACACAAAACCTTTTTATGGCAAACGAATTTAGAAGAGCACCCCAAAGTCGACTTTTCAAAAAAACGTTGTTTTCGGGTTTTAAATCAAAATTAACCATTAACTTCATCCAGATCATTCCAGAATTTCGCTTTCATGCACTGTTTGATACGTGCTTTAATTGTGTCCACCAAACCCCGGTGCCTTTTTCATTTTCAAAAATTCGATTTTCGAGCCAGGGCGTTGGGTCCAAAATCGGGCCCCGAGGAGGGTTATTCTCTTTCCCTTATAACTTTGTCATTTGCCACAGGAATCAAGTAATTTTTTGTAGGTGCTTTTACAATCACCCAGAGAACAGTCTAGAATAGAAAAATTGGCATTTTATGGCATTTTGTCTTGGCGTGCTAAAACGCGCTCCGGACGGGTTACTGTAGAAAACAGAAAATCGCCGTTTTCTCGTTCTTTTCACCATAGAAACGTTTCGATCTTTCAGGAAAACAAAAAATAGTAGTTTTCGGACCGATTCATTAAAATATTTAGAAATTGACGTGGCTAGATTAAAAAATCAGCTTTTTGTATATTTTTCGAAAGTGTGTGGCTAGAAATTTGCTATATTTGCCCATGGCTGCCCCTTACCATTGTTTACCGATGGTAAAATTTTGAGCGAAATCGCAGCTTACAATAAAAAGAAAAACGCGAAAAACAAAAGCTACAGTATCCCTCTGGAGCACGTTTTAGCAAGCAATATTAAAATACCATAGAATCAGGTAAAATTTGGTGTTGTTCTAAAGATTATCATTCGGAGACACCATCTGCAAGAGATCAGCCATGGGCAGCGAATTTGAAGCGAGTTGCCAATTAAAATGTAAACAGATACAAAACAGTGAAATTTGTTTTGCTTATAAAAAAAGAACTGGAGCTTCAAAAATTCTAATATTTGGCCATTAGCTTTCTACAAATGCCAACGATTCTTGGGCCAAAAATCAGAATTTTCCCACCACCCGTTCAAGAACGCACAATTTTCGGTCGTAACCAGCGTCAATAGTACAGTTGCGTACTCAAAAATCGAAAAAATCAAGTTGAGTTATTTCCCTATTCCTGACATATTTAGGCATTCTGGCATGGTAACGCACGGTGAAATATGTTTCCTTCTCGAGTTAATTGGGGACAAACTTGGGCACTTTTTTTTGGGACACCCTGTACTAAGCTGGTTTGAATAAACAATACATACATTTTTTGACTTTGCACATTTTTTTGCAAGGCAATGTTACAACCAATGCCCTAACCCGCTCTATTTTGAGCTTGTTAATTATGATACGCTCAGCATGTTCCCAAGACAAAAAGATAATTTAGAACAATTAATTTTATAATGAAAATAAATATAAAAATCAAGGTATTTACCGGTCTCGCCGGGGCGGGCAGGGCAGAATCACGGGCCGGAATCGCATTCACTGGCTGGCGGGCAGCCGCAAAGAGACTCTCGAAATACGGAGAGTACGACGAGGCGGGCCACTGGAACTTTGAAATCAAATAGATATAAAAATAATAAATAATTTAAGGAAGAAATTTCTGTCAACCAATAAGTGGGAAAATTCTTTGCCAAATTGTGCTAAATCGAAACATGAAAATTCAAACAAACCCAAATTTAAAGTTTTTATTTGCTACAAAACTCACCGCTGCCAGTTGCGCTGAGGTTCCGGCGATTAGCATTGAGGAAATCGTGATAAGCCTAAAAATTAAAGAATTCTTCGTTTCCTCAACAATCTCTGCTAGCCCGCCCTCTGCTCTTCCTCAACAATCTCTGCTAGCCTGCCCTCTCCTCTTACTCAACAATCTCTGCTAGCTTGCCCTCCCCTCTTCCTCAACAATCTCTGCTAGCCTGCCCTCTCCTCTTCCTCAACAATCTCTGCTAGCCTGCCCTCTCCTCTTCCTCAACAATCTCTGCTAGCCTGCCCTCTCCTCTTCCTCAGCAATCTCTGCTAGCCTGCCCTCTCCTCTTCCTCAACAATCTCTGCTAGCCTGCCCTCTCCTCTTCCTCAACAATCTCTGCTAGCCTGCCCTCTCCTCTTCCTCAACAATCTCTGCTAGCCTGCCCTCTCCTCTTCCTCAACAATCTCTGCTAGCCTGCCCTCTCTTCTTCCTCAACAATCTCTGCTAGCCTGCCCTCTCCTCTTCCTCAACAATCTCTGCTAGCCTGCCCTCCCCTCTTCCTCAACAATCTCTGCTAGCCTGCCCTCTCCTCTTCCTCAACAATCTCTGCTAGCCTGCCCTCTCCTCTTCCTCAACAATCTCTGCTAGCCTGCCCTCTCCTCTTCCTCAACAATCTCTGCTAGCCTGCCCTCTCTTCTTCCTCAACAATCTCTGCTAGCCTGCCCTCTCCTCTTCCTCAACAATCTCTGCTAGCCTGCCCTCTCTTCTTCCTCAACAATCTCTGCTAGCCTGCCCTCTCCCTCTTCCTCAACAATCTCTGCTAGCCTGCCCTCTCTTCTTCCTCAACAATCTCTGCTAGCCTGCCCTCTCCTCTTCCTCAACAATCTCTGCTAGCCTGCCCTCTCCTCTTCCTCAGCAATCTCTGCTAGCCTGCCCTCTCCTCTTCCTCAACAATCTCTGCTAGCCTGCCCTCTCTTCTTCCTCAACAATCTCTGCTAGCCTGCCCTCTCCTCTTCCTCAACAATCTCTGCTAGCCCGCCCTCTGCTCTTCCTCAACAATCTCTGCTAGCCTGCCCTCTCCTCTTCCTCAGCAATCTCTGCTAGCCTGCCCTCTCCTCTTCCTCAACAATCTCTGCTAGCCTGCCCTCTCCTCTTCCTCAACAATCTCTGCTAGCCTGCCCTCTCTTCTTCCTCAACAATCTCTGCTAGCCTGCCCTCTCCTCTTCCTCAACAATCTCTGCTAGCCCGCCCTCTGCTCTTCCTCAACAATCTCTGCTAGCCTGCCCTCTCCTCTTCCTCAACAATCTCTGCTAGCCTGCCCTCTCCTCTTCCTCAGCAATCTCTGCTAGCCTGCCCTCTCCTCTTCCTCAACAATCTCTGCTAGCCTGCCCTCTCCTCTTCCTCAACAATCTCTGCTAGCCTGCCCTCTCTTCTTCCTCAACAATCTCTGCTAGCCTGCCCTCTCCTCTTCCTCAACAATCTCTGCTAGCCTGCCCTCTCCTCTTCCTCAGCAATCTCTGCTAGCCTGCCCTCTCCTCTTCCTCAACAATCTCTGCTAGCCTGCCCTCTCCTCTTCCTCAACAATCTCTGCTAGCCTGCCCTCTCCTCTTCCTCAACAATCTCTGCTAGCCTGCCCTCTCCTCTTCCTCAGCAATCTCTGCTAGCCTGCCCTCTCCTCTTCCTCAACAATCTCTGCTAGTTTGCCCAAAAACATACATCTTCATGATGAGAAGACGTCAGAGGGTCGTCGTATAGTATCGTAGTGAATGGCACCATTTTCCTGCCAGTTGACCGCTTTTATGCGGACCGTAAGAAGCCGTTGGGATGACCTGTTTCTGGGTCTTTTCGGTTGGGTGTTGGGCCCTTTCTGGGCCCTTTCTGGGCCCCCCTATTGGCCCCAAAGGACAAGCTGTTGGGACAAGGAGAAAAAGGACAACAGGCAGAACCGGACAATATGGCTTATGACCATTCCCAGGGCCAGGGAATGGCCACCACGGCGCGCGTAGCTGGGGGTTTCTGACTTTTAAAGGGATCGGCAAGGCATGGTCATGGATTTTTGGGTTTAATCTGAAAAGGCGAACCAAAGGCAGCTAAAATGCCATTACTAAAAATGTGGATGCCCGATTTTTCTCATGCCTGGACTGAAACGTTGTTCTTCAAAACG
Organism: Mesorhabditis spiculigera; assembly: GCA_958295435.1. NCBI lineage: Eukaryota > Metazoa > Nematoda > Chromadorea > Rhabditida > Rhabditidae > Mesorhabditis > Mesorhabditis spiculigera. Next base: position 80,481 of record CATQJA010002289.1, read on the forward strand.
GAGTTCAAGCAAACTTTGTTTCGAGAAAATACTGAAAACCCTACATCAAACTACAGGTTTGTTTTCGCCTCGTCGAAAAGCAATTTGTAGAAATTTCGTTCGAAATATCAACTGGCCGAAATTTTATTTTGTGGAAAATTCAATTTGTCAAAATCTAATTTGGTCGAAATTTCATCTTGTCGAAATATGAATTTGCCGAAATTACAATACCTTTTTGCCGCGGTTTTTGATCTCAAACGTTTTGAGAAAACAAAATGAAAATGGAAATTTCGACAATGGGCTATTTCGACAGTGTTTTTCTACAAACTGTTAACAAATCAAAGTTATGCTAATTGACAGCATATCTCAAACGTCTCTGGGTATTCTGAAAAACAGAGGGTTTTTACTTCGGCGTTGTCAATGCAATTCCGAAGTAAAAACTTTTTCACCTTCTACCTCCGACGGTGTGTTTCATGAATTTTTAGGATCGCCGCCAAAAATTCGAATAGAATGAAAAATGTCATTTTGCTAGCTAGCAGGCTAGCAAAGCTCGTTGTGACAGTACTCCGTGCATTATTTGCATCAGAGCTTCCCGACTAACCAGTTGAGCTGAAACATCCAAATCGAAATATTTTCGAAACAAACTGTAAATTATATATAAGTAGCGAAAGAGAGTGAGAGCGAGAGAGCGAGAGATAGAGAGAGCGAGATAGAGATAGAGAGAGCGAGTGATAAAGAGAGAGAGAGAGAGAGAGAGAGAGAGAGAGAAAGAGAGAGAAAGAGATAGAGTGAGAGTGAGAGTGAGAGAAAGGCGTACAGTCCAGAAAATGAATGTTTGACGATCAAACAAACCGCCCGTCCAGACCGGGGCGATGATCTCTGCGGAATTGTGTGCCCGTCTGTCCTCAAAGATTCCCAATTGTTTGAGGGCAAAGGTCAGCTTTACGGGCGCGTTGTCAGCCGGGAATTATCAAACAGAATTGCAAAACCCAAAAACGCGTCTCAACATTACAACATATAAGGTCCGATTATTTTTGAGAGTTTTCGAAACACATTTTTGGGAAGAAGAACCTGTATTTGAACCGGGTTGTAAGTTCTTGTTTGGAAAAGGGAAAAACATGATTAAAATTGCATGTTTTAGATCAGAAACTTAAAAAAATATCCAAACCGTCGATAATCCATGAGTGCAACTCGCCGACAAAATTGGAATTATTCTGTTTCTTCAAATTCTATATTTCATTTTCAGGGCTCGTTGAATGTTTTTTCAGCTCAGATAGTGCATCTTGCATCAAATCAGCGGTGAAAAATTACGAGTTCGGGAATAGAAATAATCTAGCCTATGCTACCGTTAAAATCAAAATATTACCACAGAATAACGAAAAATTCTAAGAACTGAATTTTTAACAAGTTTTGTGTTTTCAAAAATAGGTGTTTCGCTCCCGTAGCTAAATGGCTAAGCGGCCGAACAATGTTTTCTTTCTCTTAAAATAATTCAGATTAAAATCAGGGAGTTGATTAAAATGCAAGAAACATAAAATTGCTTGAAATTAGACCTTTATCTCATTGTTCGCCACGTTCAAAACATGTGTTTGGTTCTCGTAGCTCCGAAAATCTTTGTCAGGTCTAATCATTGTGTCATCGGGGTTTTTTTTGGTCTAATTTATTCTTGGGCAGCATCAGTTATTGGGCTAAAGCTGTGCAAAAATTGTATGTTCTACTCTATTCAGCGGACAAATATTTTTTCGGCAACGTAATGTGGGACGAGGCCGTACCATAACAAACAAATCACTGCAGAAGCGATAGAAGGCATAGAGGGGTATTTACAAGAGCTTTAGCAGACTTTGCTTAAAACTAGAGAAATCTCATAGGGCCTCAAAATACTAATAAATCTCAAATTGACTGGTGGAATAAAAAAAATATGTTTCTTACCCGCCCATTTACCCCATTCACCATTTCACTGGCTTTTTGCCAATAGGAATGCCGAGGTCGCGTCGGGTTGAGTGTACCGATGGATTCTAAAGAGAGAGAGAAAGAGAGAGAGTGAGAGAGAACGCAGAGATCAAGGGTGAAAATACCTGTTCCATGCTTGCTCAAGCACCCATACCACCCCGGCGTGTGTACCCGGGGCGCGCGTGGGTCCCAACGCGGACCCTCCAGTGTGAAAGGGATCCGGTGGCGCTTTTTAGAAGGCCGACGATCGTCTGCGATGTGTCACTGGGGGCAGGCTAGCAGAGATTGTTGAGGAAGAGGAGAGGGCAGGCTAGGTGGAAGAGAGGGAAGCAGAGATTGTTGAGGAAGAGGAGAGGGCAGGCTAAGCAGAGATTGTTGAGGAAGAGGAGAGGGCAGGCTAGCAGAGATTGTTGAGGAAGAGGAGAGGGCAGGCTAGCAGAGTTTGTTGAGGAAGAGGAGAGACTAGGCATTGTTGATCCAGTGATGGATTAATTTGTGACAGTAACAAAGAAGTGCCAAAATGAAACATTCATTCATCACGAATGTTTGGCAAATTGTAGATGAGTTTCTGGCATGTGAACACAAGAAGGCAAAGTGATAGATAAGCAGAAAGCGTGACAGAAAGAGCGAGCGAGAGAGAGAGAGAGAGAGAGAACGGAGAGAGAGAGAAAATTCTTGCTGTAGTCGCCAGGCAAGAATCCGATGAAACACTGTCGTTACCTCGAAAAAGCATTTTTGGGAACAACGGAACCAATTTCCACAGACCATAGATTCCACCGTTTCTTGCAGATTTTGCAGGGTCCCACGGGGCCGCCGAAAAAGCGCCAGACGCGCGCGCACGGCGCTTCGCAGGGTTCTCGACGGTTTTTCGCGGCGTTCGCGAAGTCTAGCGCAACACTTTGGCGGGCTTTTTAGGGTCGTCTGGGGCTTGGAGGCTCTCTCTCGCTCTTTCTCCCTCTCTCTCTCGCTCTCTCTTTCTCTTTCTCTCTTACTGCTCTCTCGCGTGGTCTGGAAATCGCTATTTCTCTAGCGATCCCTCTATCTCATTTCTCGCTCCTCTATCTCTCGCTCGCTCTCTCGCTCTCTCTCTCTCTCTCTCTCTCTCTCTCTCTATCTATCTCTCTCACTCTCTCTCACCTACCGTACCCCTCTCCTCCAATCCAGATTCCCCCAACTGGGTCCCCCCAAAGAAACCTGGGCCCCTCAATTCCGGCGCCTTCCGCTTTTCCGCTCCTCCCTAAAACCTGCCCTCCACGAGGTCACCCCCGCCCCTCCCTAGTTTTGTGTGTTGGGTGTGTCTATTTGGGTGGGTTGGCCCCTGCACCTACTATATAAGTCAATCCGGGCCCCCGGTTGGCAGACAGCTTCAGCTTCCACCACTCAACCCACTCACCACCCCCTCCACAATGGCCAGGTACGGTATTTGGCTTTGCCTTCAATGGGCCTTTAACATCGTTTTTTGTCTAGAAACTTCAGCTTTGTATCCTTTTAATATTGTTGCTGAGCTACGAAAACTTTTCGATCACTAGCGCCGCAACACTAAAATTTTATATATGTTTCGCTTTTTAATGAGGTTCGAAACATCTTTTTGCTTCTTGCAATTTCCCCTAAGGCCCTTTTTGGTCAAATAGTTTTTTTGGCTTATCGGATTGATTTTTTTGTAGTAGTGCTTCTTTAGACTTAACGATTAATTTAAAAGACGTTTGCGAATCTAAGTTTCATTTTGACATTTGTCGCTCAAAAAAAACCTGTTTCCTCTTTCGTTAAAAACCGAAAATCTAGCCGGACTCAAAGTTCAATTTTTTATATATGTTTCCATAAATTTCAAGATGCGCGAGATTCGAGAATGCGGAATATCAGAAAATTTCTCATAATCATGAAAGGCATAAGGCGAATAAAATATAAAAATAAAATTAAATATATAACTCTATAATATTAAAATTAAATATTAAAGAAATAACTACCGATACCCATAATAAAATAAAGTTAAATTAACTAAATTTTTGATTTCCAGACTCGTCGCCCTCTCCTTCGCCCTGTTCGCCGTGAGCAGCGCCCAACTGGCCGCGGTAAGTATTAGGATTTTACGCAAAATATGGTATAGTATAACCGCTAGGCGACTATTGAATTTCTGTCACAAAGCCGTCGCAGAACTACAAAAGATCTAGCTCGACGCAAGAACTGTTTGCAACATAATGTTTCCAAACTGAAGACCAAAAAGTGTTTTCCAATGCAAACAGAAAATTCGTAGAACCATTTAGGTCAGAAGAACTAAAAAATTCATAAACCGCGGAACTTGTTAATTCTTTGAAAAATATTTTCCTAAAAACTGTGAAAAATTTTCCTAGCAATATATTTATCTCAAAAATGACCTACTGTATCACGTTTTAAAATGAAATATGCATAATTAAAATATCGGTTAAATCGGAAATTGTAAACCGAATCGGAAATGTTAGCCATTCAAGGAAACGCTGGCCCCTCATGGAATTTGGATAAAAACATACCTTCGTTTTCAGCTAACTTTTTTGGATTTTTTTGGATACATACATAAAATATTGTATAAGTTTTTTATATCATATATTTATTTAGTGGCCCGCCTCCTCGTACTCCCCGTACTTCGAGAGCCTGTTCGCCGCGGCACGCACCCCGATCAACGCCGTCCCAGCACGCGACTCGGCCCTGCCCGCCCCCGCCCCCGCACCAATTGCCCAGCCCGTATGTTAATTCTACTGTCACCACGCCTTTAAAATCAGCAGGCAGTTCGTTTTGCTAATCAATAACCAAGCTGAGGAGCTAATTCGGCAACGAAAGATCGTAAAGACCCATCATTTTTTTGAAACATATAGGTTTTTGGTTATTTTGGCCGAAAAAATTCTATTTTAAACCTGAGCAGCACTAAGCTCCAAATTTCCATTTGTTTTCGAACATTACAATTCTTGAAAAACGACGACAAAATATTCAACAACAAGCCTACGTCCAATAACCGTCAAAGAGCCCTGCTTGGCCTAAATTCCATACGAAACACAGTTTTTCCAGGTGTTCGCCGCGCCCCCGGTGCTCGCCGCGCCCGCGCCAGTCTTCGCCGCCCCACGCCCAGTTGTAAGTTTTGGATTAGACTGAAGTATTTCTACTACTAAAATACAACTATTTTGATAAATTGTATGCAAACTCAAAACTCCGAAACTGCGGTAAATTTCGGTGTTTCACCAAACCTCCGAATTCCGCGAAGTTTTGGTGCTGCAATTTGCAAAGCATTTTCTTGTAAATTGGTCTGAAAATTTCTAAATAGTATCAAATGTTATTTAAATTCCAACATTTATGGGTCATTATAAAAATTTAATTTGTGCAGGTTGCCGCCCCACCAGCCTACTACGCGGCCGCCCCCGCATTGGCCCCGGTCCCGGTCCCAGCCCCGGCTCCAGTAAGTTTAATTCTGTAAAATTATCCTAAAGCTAAGTTAAATCCACTTAAGGCTTTGAAATACATAACTGCTATATGTAAGCTAAGCTTTGATACAACGTTATCCTGAACCTAAACCATGTTAAAAATCGAAGTACCTACCTTTCGTAAATTTTTGGAAAAATCTTATGTTTCATGATCAAATAGTCAAAACTTTGTTTTACTAGATACAAGGCTCGTCGATTCCTCAGGAAAATCGTCGTCGTTTTATTATTTTTATTAAAATTATTATTTTGGATATAAATTTTATTAATTTTGGATTTTCAGGTGTTCGCCGCCCCAGCGCCAGTCCTCGCCGCCCCCCGCCTTCGCCCCGGCCCCGGTAATTTTGCTAAATAGATAGACTAGTTAGTTATGGTTCATATAGAAATCTGATAGTTACGAGAATATTTTAATTAATCAAAACGCAACAAGTTCAGTCTTCAAAAAAAAGAAAAATTATTTTTGGGTGAAATAAGTTTCGGGAAAATGTTTCCAATGTGTTCGAACCAAAATGGTTTTGAACTGCAAAAAAATGTTTTATGGCCTCCACTTCAACAAAAAAAAATCGGAATCTAATAATCCAATCTAAAAGGCCACAGTAAAGTCTTCGTAGTTTAGTTTTGATATAATTAATTAAATTTGTGCCGATTTGTTCCATCCACTCAAAACTGATGTCTGAGCCAAAAACGTGTTTCGAGGTAGTTACTTTAACAAAAAAATTGGATTTTATAGTGGCTTACATAATCGCCGCTTTAACTAATAAAATAGCAATAGTTTAATTTGACGAATTAAATCAAATTTAATTAACAACTAATTCCAGGCCTTCGCTGCCCCAGCTTTCGCCGCACCAGCCTTCGCCCCAGCTTTCGCTGCCCCGGCTTTGGCCCCGGCCCCGGCCTTCCTCGCCCCGCCAGCCCCGGTAAGTGCAATTTTTGGTAATATTTTCCAGCTGGAGCTGTCCCTTTAAAAATCGTAATTTGGCTTACAAAATTGGAGCGGCAGTTAAATACGACCTATTAAAGCTCAAAAAATTTTTTAGTTGATGTTATTTTCTGAAACATTTATTTCCGATGGTTTGTACTGAGAAAATTTCACGGAAAAGTGGAAATTGCAAATTGGTTTTTTAAATCGTTCTTGTATATTGTCTAACTAAACAGGAGAGATAATTCCCTTGAAATTCGCAAGGAAGCAATTTTCGCCTTTTTAAAATCTCCTAACACACATACCCATTTACACGGACATCAGTGCCCGCCTACGCCCCGTTCGCCCGCGCCGCCGTCTTCTGGGGCTCCAACAAGGGCAAAAGTGAGTTTTCAAAAACACATAGATCGCTGAATATTAAGTTAAAATAGTTTTTTTCTTAAAGACTAAATTCCACATTTAATTTCCATGTTCCGACAGCAAACAGACGGCTCGGAAACTCGGAACACCGCATCCGTCACCTCCGCTCGACATCACCCAACCATCCGCCAAACCCCTCAAAATGGCTCTTATAAATATGCCAAACGTGGAGGCGATGAGTAAATTATGAATATCATTCGATTTTAACACCGATGTTTAGCACGATAAATTACAAAGTACAAATAATTCAGCCCCAAAAAAACTTGTGAAACATGTTTTCTACGCCCAAGATTTTAAGGATCACTAAATTCTGAATTCAATAGATTTAGTGCATGCCTTAACCATAAAGCCTAAGTTAATTTTTAATGTGATTTCGAAGCTTTTCAAAAATTTTCCAGTCCTGTCTATCCAGTTTTCCTGGCATTACTGTTTAGAATCAATCGTTTGTCGCCGTCTGAATACTGGCCGTCATGCGTAAATCCCGAGAAATATTATGAATTGCAGACAACTACCCAGCATTACCATCAGTCAAAACACTCCTTTTAAGCCAGTAATCATCTTTCGATAAATTCAAGGTTCTGCTTTTAAGAAAGATCGAGATCCATAATAATTACTCTATCGAGTACGCCTAGTACTCTAAGCCTAAGTCTGGAGACAAGCCTAAGCCTAAGCCCAACCTAAGCCTAAGCCTAAGCTCCAAGCCTGGCCTCCAAGCCTAAGCCTAAGCCTAACCTAAGCTTAGCCTAAGCCTCAAGCCTAAGCCTCAAGCCTAAGCATCTCTCTTCCGGTAAATTCTGCGAGTCATTTGCCACGCAAAAAAAAATGTTTATCACCAGAGCCCAATCCCAGTTGTCATCACTTCCAGAATACCCTCCGGGGGCACGTTGTCAGTCATCCTTAGGACCATGTTTCCCTCGACCCAAGCCTGGCTTCTCATTTTGGCTGGGGGAGCCAAAATGTTCCCTCAGAACGCCATTCCCCCTCTGGGAATTCAAAATCAATTCTTGCTCATCTCAAACTCCGGGGCCTAGACTCCAACTGACAGACTTATTTCTGGAAAATTTCATTTTCTAGCTTTCCTGTTTTAGTTTGAGGATTTATTTTTCTGTTTATTCTTGATGTTTTCCTTGTGCTCCATTTCCGGAATTTTCAAATTCAATTTCTGACTTTTTCCAGACCTGTAGAGACGTCATTACGCGGTTCAAATCCAGATTTCCGAATTTGAGCGTTCCAGACTTTTGAATCCGTGCTCCTCGTTGTCTAGCGTTCACACCTCCTGGTGGGCCACCGAATTCGCGCCTAAGGCCAAATTTGTGATCGACTCGAGGATGGGGGGCTATAAGGGAGGCTCAAGCTTCTTGGACCTCACTCAATTCTTCAATCCTAATTTAGCGTGTTTTTGCTGAGATAAGGTCGGTGAATTTTAAATGGAGAGAGAGAGAGGGGAGAGAGAGAGATCGGGAGGCAGGCGTGAGAGAGGTGAGTGAGAGCGTGAGAAGGGTAGAGTGAGAGGGAGGCAGAGAGACAGAGACAGAGGCAGAGAGACACACACACACACACACACACATTTGTAATACCAAACAACTAATGCTATATAACATTATAGAAGGAAAACTACTGCAGTCCCCACGCTTTGAAAACATTTTTGCAAAAACGCGTTTTTAAGTTAAATTTTTATAATGCTTAATTTAAGATTGTTTTTCTGTAATCTTTCTGATTAGCGGTAATAACCATAAGTAAACAATTGATAAGCCTACCGAATACCAGGTACAGCATTTTTATTTGACATATAATTTAATCATAAACATTTTATATCCAGAACCAGTAAAGTATGTTATTTAATACATTGTTTTATCTTTTGCCAATTTCGCAGCCCAAATTTGAGGTCAGCTTCTACCCCAGGAGGTCGATCGATCTCTACTTTTGGCAAACTCACTGACAACGAATCCGCTATCAGGGCCAGAGAGAGAAACGACAAATGCGAGAAAGCGAGAGAGAGATAGAAGAAGAGAAACACAAAGATAATCGTTACAATGAAAAGTTCTCTCAAAAACTGTACGTAAC